>NDGN011515006.1:1098-14728 GCA_002564285.1 Tympanoctomys barrerae
AACTCAGGCCCTTGTGCTTGCCAGGGAAGTGCTTATTCTACTGAGCCATCTCCCTGGCCCAGGAAGATTTTTTTTCATTGTGGTACACACAGTAAAATCATGCATCTGTACATACAAGTGACAGATCTCAGCACACACCTCAGAGAATAGTGACACACACATGTTACTGAGGAAATCACTGCCCAGGAGAGCAAATATTCCCCCTGATCTCCTCAACTTAGATAAATTATATGTTTTTATAATCAATAAAATTATTTTGATAATTAGAAAAGTGTAAAATGCTACTGGGAAGCCACTCCAATGTGCCACCTTTGATTACCAACCACTTCGAGTATCATCTGCCCTCACTCTGTGTGAGAAGGCCCTTGTTCCACTTGCCTCTTTGAGACTCTAAGTTTGTTTCTCAGTTGTATATTCATTATTAATATCAACCCTGTTTCTCATTTACTGGGTGCCAGTTGTGTCCTTTAGTGTCTTCCTATGGCATGTCTTTTTTCCAGCCTGTAAAGCAGATTGGTCTGAGGCCTCTCTCCCCTGCTGAAAGAGCCCATGGCCCTTGGGCAACTTACTTCTTTATCTGCAAAATGGGGGAAGACACTACTAACTTTACTGACTTGTTCAGAGCCTTAAGTACAGTGCAAATGTAACAGAACAATCACAGAGCATCACTCTCAAAGTCTCTCCTGATGTCATCTTCTGAACGAATGCTTTTTTTTTTTTTCCTGTATCTTAGGGAAGGGTCTATACTATGTCTTTACTGAAATTGCTGGTGTTCAGGGTCTCACTACTAGGTTGGACTCCTAGTGATCCACCTGTTTACAGCCTCCTAAGAGCTGGGATTACAGGTACACACCACCATGCTCAGTCTCAACTGCCGTCTCAGCACACCCTGGGAGCAGGGCTGGCATGGGAGGTGGGGGGATTGAACCCCCACCCCCTGTGCCTGCTTGCAGGTACCTTAATCTGTTGAGATATTTGGCTGCCCTTGAACTAATGCTTATGAAATAATTTTTTATTTTTATTTTTCAGACAGGGTCTTGCTATGCAGTTCAGGATGGCTTTGAAATCACTCTGTAGGTGACCTCAAACTTGCAGAGATCCTGCTGGTTTGACTTATTTCTTAAATTCTTCATATAATTACATACTTTTAGATTGTCTAGAACATTTTGTTCACATTTTTGGTGGTTTTATAACATTTAATCACTTAATTATGTCTTAATGTTTGATAAAATACACGCCCCAAATAATCTTTGACATCTCACTTATTTTCTAAGAAATTTGAGAGTAATTTTGGCAATTTTTCAAGTAGGTACAATGATTGCCTTCCTTTTTGGACCACAGTATGTCTCTACTGAAATTGCTGAGCAGCAGCCGTAAAGTTTTGTGACACACTTATTACATCACACACATCCTGTTAGAATTACTATTAACTATTTTACATTTGCCTTTATAAGTGGGCCTTTTTTTCCATCCTACTATTTATCTGGTTGTTATCATTATGTAGCATTATTATTATTTTGAGTATATTACTTTGCATTACACTTCTTCACTAAAGTTATTCATTTTAATAAAATTTAGCCAATTTATTTCCATTTCTAGGCATAGAATAAGATTGTCTCCAAGTAATATTTTGGAATAGTTCTTTGCAATATAAATCATATACATGAGCACACTGTATGAAGTAGATATTTTCTTTAGCATATTTTATTTATTTATTTATTTTGGCAGAACCAAGGATTGAACTCAGATCCTTGTGTTTGCCAGTCAAGTGCTTATCCTACTGAGGCATCTCCCTGGCCCCTCTTTAGCATAATTTTAATCGCATTCCTGTTCTACACTGCCAGTGAGCTACAGCAATTCTGGACCAACTCTTCATGGGAAAGGGGCCCTAAAACTTAACACAGATTCACACCATAGCCCAGCAATTCTAGTGATGCATCTATCAGACATTTGCCCACTAAAAGACAGATACCAATGTGTTCCAGCTGGTGCTCTTTAAGAAAACCAAAGACTGCAGGAGAATCAGTGCCCAGCAATGGGTACACAAATACTGTGGACTATTGCTCAGCCATGAGAATGAGTTAGCTGGCAGCAGCTACCCACAAACAATATGGAAGAATCTCTGAAATGCAAGATGAACAAGAAGCTAGACCTTAGAAGGGGCACATACTGGATGCCTCCTGTCAGCTAGTTAGTCACTGTGGTTGAAAGCCATGGCAGTAGGAGGATGAGTGACTAGAAGAGAACATGCAGGAGGCTTCTGAGATGTTGGCGCTGCTCATGTCCCTCATAATGGCAGCAGCTCCCCCAATGAGGTCCATTTGTGAAAGTGCACGGGAGCTGCACACTTAAGCTCATGCATTTTTCTATAAGTTTATTCATGCTCAGTCTTACCAGTGGCCTTTTTCCATCTTACTTCATGGCAACTATGTCCTCAAAGGCAGCATCACATGCAGGCCTGTGCAATGAGTAACTTATGTATTTGGTGAATCCATTTATATCCACTTAGGTCACCTACACATTATACACCTTATGCCTTTTCTTTATTGTTCGCTGCTCTACTCGCTGTTACTCCTGCCTACTAGGTCAGGGTCTTGAGGGCATGAAGTGTTAGCTATTTTGACCACAGGTGTAATATAAGACCTAGAATACATCCTGAAAAGCAGCAGGTACTCTACTATATTTATAGAACATCAGCCAACTAAGTATAAAGCTGATGAGGGTATTTATACCTTTTTCTTTGGAACAGGAAAGCTTCTTGTCTTTGTTGGTTTACTGTATAATTGATTCATGTTGCCCTTCAGTTCAGAGTAAAAATTCCAGGTTCACACTGGGAGGATCGAGATCGGGTCTCACCACTGGCAAGCAAGGTAGACACAGAACTCAAGCAGCAATCCCACATGTGTAAAGCCTCAGACACTGCCCACAGAGAGGAGTTAGAGAGCAAAGCTTCAAGGGCGATTGAAGAGGAAAAGAAAAGTGAGACACAAGATACTTTCAAAAGGTGAAAAGTGTTACCAGAAAAGCTAACATGTACATCTTTTTGTAGCTGCTTTCACAGACATAAGCATTATGATCAGCCTATTTGGGCAGACTGCTTCTTAGAAACTTGATACCAGTGAAGACAGGAGTACTGATGCCTCGCGATGCATGAATTAGTGCCTGGCTGTCCGATAGCAAGGCCCATGAATGAATGGACTTCGAAACAAGGAAGGGGGAAGGTAGCTAGAGCATGCTTTCCCCAGGCTCAGCCCAGGCATGGGTTGTGCAATGCATTTTTTTTTCAAAGGGGCTTTTTTTTGGGGGGGGAGTACAATGTACTTTTATTTTTAGACAGACAGGGATTTTGTTCTTGGGATGAAATTCAGACTATAAACCATGTCATAGTTGTAGAGAGCATTCTCTATTAAAATAAAAAGTGGTTGATTCCAAAGGTATGGCAACAAGTGTACAAAGAAAATCTGGATTTTTCTTATTGTGTCATAAAATAAGGAAGTGGTCTAAAATGATGGGCACCAGCATTCAATTTAAAGAGGATTTCACTGGCCAATATGGAAGCAATTTGAGCATCAGAATGAATGACAGGAATGCATTATAATACATTGAATAAAAGAGGAATTCTTAAATCCAGGCTCATTGCTCAAACAGTTGTAAAGGATATTGATAGAGAAGGGATAATTATTATTTTCAGATGTATGTTAAAGAAGGTAATAAATGTATGTTAAAGAAGGTAATAAATGTATGTTGAAGGTAATAAATTAGAAAATTGCCTTGCTTGTTTTGCTTTGTCTTTTGAGATAGTCTCATTATGCAGTTCAGCCTGGCCTTCAAATCACTCTATAGCTGAGGCTGGCCTCAGACTCTCAGTGATCCTCCTGCCTCAGCCTCCCAAGTTCTAGGATTACAGGTGTGCACCATGGGGCCCAGCAAAACTGCCTGCCTTAATTGCCATGGTACTGATGACTTGGGCAAGGCCATCAGTGTAGGCTTCGGGTTAAAGATTGTCAGGTAAAGAGGATGGTTACACAGTCCCTTTGTTAATTATGAATGGAAAAAGTGGATTCACAATAGAGAAGGCCAGTGGGTACCAGCTTACCTCAAGGCAATCGCACTGACCTCGCCCCCGCTGTGGAGGCAAAGGGTGGGACATGGGTCCTCAAACATTGACGGGAAGCAGAAATACCCACAGAGCTAACAGGGGACAGAGTGGCCAGGCTCACCAAAGTGGGACAGTGTGATACAGGTAGGGTGGGGGTCTCTCTAGTTCTTGCTAATTCAGAGATACTGAGACATTCGATGTGATATAAGTTGAAACAGACAAATCTCTACTTCACTAATTGATAGACATTTTACAAAACAATGGGCCCATGTACTTCTAACTCCACAGTGTAATGAAGACCAAAGGGAGACCTGACTCCTGTCCTGATTGTACTGGGGACCATGGTATCATGACATTTAGCTGACCCCAAGCCAGAAAAGGGGAGAAAAGGATACAGAGAACATGAGATCAGAGAATTGAATAAGACTCTATATATTAGATATGTAGAGGTTGCGAACTATGGTATTAGTTCATAGAATTCTACATTCCACATGGGCAAAGGTGCTTGCTTAGTTTCAGCAAACACTCAGCACCTACTCAGTGCCAAGCACATATGGGCATGCAGCAGGGACAAATTTATGTTTCAAGTGCTGACTGAGTTTCTCTCAGCAAGCACAGTGTGTTTTTACTAAAGAAATGTAAGCAGTTCGTCAAACACATTTTAAAATTGCATCTTCAAAAACTCTATTGCCAGGGTCCTCCGACCTTGAGCATAAACCCCCCCCCACGCCCAGTCCCTTTTGCAATTTTCTGTGTTAAATAGAAGGCTAAGGAGTTAGCATAAGTTCTTGTTACATGATCCTGTTTACAGGGTTCTTTGTGGTCTGAACAAAGTTGTAATCTAAACTATTTCTGCTGGAGAAAAACTTCAGCCTCCTTTTGGAACACTAAATACACATTTTTAAATGAGTGAACCTATAGTTTTAAAATAATACATGTTTTGATGCCAACGCCCTACCAGATGGTGCTGGAAAACGTAACATCAGGCTTCTGAGTCCTCTTTTCTTTATTTCTTATCTTTACTTCTCCTTGTTTTGGAGATTCCACTTCATTCTTCTCTAAGCCCAGGAAGAAGAAACTGTCACACTGTCAAGTGTCAGAGACTGGCTTCCCCTCTTCCCCTCTTCCCCTATGTTCTGGGCCCTCTTTATGAACTCTTGTACCAACATATTTTCAAAGCAAGGGAGCGAATGTTTATGAGGCTGCCCTGAGAGGGAAAGGCGTGGCGATCCACAGCCAAGTCATTAGGCGATGCAAGCCTGGCGGAGCACCTAACTAGGTCAGGCCGCACTAACAGGCTTGGAAGTTGTAGGGCACCCACACGGGATCCCGCGCAGGAGACAACTGGGGAGCAGACGGATGATCGCGAGTAAACAAACATGCAGAACCACCCTCTCCACTCCTGTACGCACCCTTACACTTTATAAGATTACACACCGAGCAGACTTTAATTACAGCATTCTAATTGCTTAAATGTACCCTGGCACCCATTTACGATGACAGTTTGAATTTGTAGCAGCAGAGTGTTCTATGGAAAACCAGTCATTTGAGGAAAAAAAAAAAGGAAAGAAAAAAGTGCGAGGTGCTTATGAGATGATCGAGGATGATTAGAGGGAGAAAAGGATGAATCAGGAGGAGGAAAGTTGTGATCATGGTGTTAAAATTAAGCCTTTGAGTAAAGAAGCCTGTAAACACACAAGGGTACTTTTATTTTCAGCACTGATGTGTATTCATCTGATTGGGCTTCCTGCTTATATTTTTCAAAAGAGTGTATACCAAATTTCAATAATTATCCTTTTCATTCCCTTTCCATGTCCTAATTGTGGTTATGCATGTACACTCCAACCCTTCTGACAGGTGAGTACATTTCATACCATCAGCCTCTTGGGGATTTTGGAAAACACTATAAATAACAGGAAAAACAAGGAGTATTATTTAGTGCACACTGTCTGCTTTGATAGGTTTATGTACCTATTCATTCACTAAATCCTCAGGGCAACCCTGTGAGAAGGAACAGTCCCATCTCTGGAGGAAACCAAAGCTCAGGTGATAAAGTCGGTTGTTGCTTAAAGTCATGCTGCCCACTGGGGTATCCAGGGATTCAAAGATCATCAGAACCCCCTCTTCCATCCTCCTCTGTGTCGTGACGCAGGCCAGACTATGATCTGTCTTCCCAGCGTGTGAAGAAACCATCTTGGTTGGCATGCAATACTTTAGTCAACAGAAAATTGTGCCTTCCTAAGACACATATTACAGTGGCCTCTGTAAATTTAAAATTGCATCATTTGTGGCCAATTCAGTGGGTTCACCTCAAATGAATACCTTTACTTCTTAATGAATTTATATTGCAAAGGTTCTCCAAAATGACATTCATCTTAGGCCCACTTAACTGTGAAGTGGAAGTCTTCAACTCAATTTCCTTTTTCTGAAAACAGAAAATAGAAGGTAGCCCTTCAGACTTCCTTCTGGGGCTCGTGATGAAGGGAAGCACTTGTGAAGTGCCCAAGAAAGGCAATGACTTTGGTAGTTTTCTCTCTCTCTTTCCCTCCCTCCCTCATTGCTCCCTTCCTCCCTCTTTCTTTTTTTCCTATCTTGAGACATGGTCTCACTATGGAGTTCAGGCTGTCTTAAACTTGCTATGTAGCCCAAGCAGGCCTAGAACTCATAGGGATCCTTCTGCTTCAGCCACCCAAATGTTGGGATTACAGGAGTGCACCACCACATCTAGCTGATAATTTATTTCTAAAGTCACGGGAAAATGCCTTGCAAACTCTTTTATACATTGGTCCCCAAATTCTCTGATTTAAAGGTTCTTTTTTCAGCTGCATGGAACATCTACATCCTCCTCTCTCCTTTGAAATATGTATTGTAGTAGTATTCTTATATGATTTTATTTCTGTGGCACATTTTAACTATGATGCAATTATTATAGCCCATTTCGGAGATGACAGTGTCCCCAAAACATCAGTACTAGGCTTAAATGTTTTGGGATGATCCCTACCAAACCACACTACTATGAAATACAGGTCTTTCAGTTGAAGTTTTAGATGCTCCTTTCAATGTATTCAACAAACATTTGAGTAGCTCTTTGTGCTGGCAATACAGCAATGCCCAAATAATTCAGTCTTTGGAAATTTATGTTGGCTAATGACAGCTGAAGGGCATTTTCCTTGTCTTTACTTTATGATTGTGTCCTTTTAGCTTGGTAGGCCATCAGCTTTTTATCTATAAAAAGCATAACAATTATATTTCTTCCCATCCTCTCAGGGAGTTGGGAAAGACGAATGATACAGCACAGATGAAAAGATCTTAAGGACATGGGGTTAAACATGGCACGAGCCGTAAGCTATTATTACCAAAACTGCGATTCCCACAAATGTACAACGTAGCACAGATCTCAATGCTCATCATTTAAGACAAACACAATTTCAATGTTGGGAAACCACATGAAACATGGAAAGGTGAAGTATTTATTACAAAACTTCCAACAGCTCTTTAATACACAGGACTGCATTTCTTTGTTCCTCATAGATGGCTAATTTCTAAACTAGCTCTGATGTTTGGCTTACTGACTGCACCTGATAAATACTGGCCTGGGAACACCTGGGCATTGAGATGTGCTCACCAATCTAGACAAAACTTATAGCTTGCAAAATTCAGTTTTTGCTACTGACTCTTTCAATTATTTCTGCTTTTTTTTTTGTATTTAGTACAGGGTCTACAGGGTCTCACTACACAGGTAGGACTTGTAGTGATCCTCCTGTTTTCAGCTTCCCAAGTGCTGGGATTATAGGTGTGCCCCACCACGACCAGTCTCATTCACAGTTTCAGCACACCCTGGGGTGGGGCTGGCACGGCACACCAGGGATCTAACCCCGGTTGCTGCACCTGCTTAGGCAGACACTTTAGTCTGCTGAGCTATCTGGCTGGCCCTTTTCTGCATCTTCAAGTGGGTTGAGGATCAAAACATACCCACATCTCATGAACAAACACTCTCAAATACCAACCAGGTTAGCAGATATGCTGAATAAACAATGTGTAACTGAAAAATATGGTGTGTGTTTAAATTAAAAAGCAGTGGATACAGCAAAAGCCACATTGCTGCTAATCCTCCTCAGAATACACCCCTCCCTTTGACCACTCACCCCATTCTTCGTCTTCCTTTTTCGTGATTGTTTTTAGTTGCACTGTCCAGCTGCCTCAAGGTCAACTACCTCCAAACATTGAGCTTTCAAGGTCATTTTGATGTTGGGGTGCAGTGTGCAGCCCTGTGTGGCCCTATGAATAAGGTGGGCAATAGTGCAATGTGTTTCTGAGCGTTCCTTTCTGATGGCTGGTACTTCGCAGCTGTGTTTACTGTATTTTTGCTTACTCCTGATAAGGACATGTCCAGGACTGCTTCAGAAGGTGGAAAATAATGGATAAGCATGTTTGAAGCAAAGGGAGGCATTTTGAGGGGGATTCATGGAAATATTTTATCCTGTAATATTTTTTTTTTAGGATATGTGCTGCCGAAGCGAGCACTGTAACATTTTTTTAAGTTAATATTTACTTTCTTTTCTTCTTTCTTTCTTTTTTCTTTTCTTTTTCTTTTTTCTTTTTTTTTCTGAACTGGAGATTGAACTCAGGCCCTTGTGCTTGCCAGGGAAGTGCTTATTCCACTGAGCCATCTCCCCAGCCCCTCACTTTCTTTCTTTTTTTAAAAATCACTCTTAGTGTGTTTTAGTTCTTGGTTATGATCAGATTGTTGGCTGCTGAACTACACAGAATAATTCAAAACAAGAACAATATAAGTGCTGCTGACGGTTAGGAATTAGTTACAGAGAAATCTGTTTCATGTCCCGTAAGGTTAAATCCAGCTGAAATAAGTCCTCTCTTTCAAGATAATATGAATATGGGTAATAGCAAGGATTTCCATGAATGTGCACTTTTAAAAAAAGTCTACCATGCAGACAGCTGGAGCTGTGCTAAGTTATCCAAACGTCATCTAACTCTTAGGAAGACACTGCCTTCCCAAACAGTCATATTGAGATTAGTGAGGCACCTGCCACCAACTTGGGGCGACTGATGTAGCCCCCAGCCTGCTCCATTACTGCCCTCTTTAGCTCTACCAAGAAGGATAAAAGGAAGGTGTCTGCAGCCAGGGGAGCTGGGTGCAATGGCCGGAGCGGGACATTTTGGAAGACTTGGCCAATGAGCTTTCAGGATTCACCAGGTCGTGTGTACACGCAACCTCTTCCTCTTGGAGGCAACCAAATGTTTATGAGTACTTCCCCGGGACAGAAAGAAAAAAGATGTTTGACTCTGAAGAGCAGAGAAGTCTGTCAACCTAACCTTGCAGCTGATTTTACAGCGATTCTCAGAAATGTCTTATAGCGAGCACAGCAGCAAAGGGTGTGACAGCGCTGCCGAGACCCCAGTACTTTACAATCCAATCATGCAGTGCTAAAGCCATATTCCAATAGGTTCAGTATATTAAATTTCAAGGTTACAAGTACAATATCAACTCTGCCAAATTGAATTTAGGAATAGTAGTTCCCTTTTAGGTCATGAAAACAAAATAAGATTGAAAGCTGAAAATGACTAATTTTATGGTTGTTGCTCAGAATTGATTTTCCATTTGGCTTGGTCTTTTCACAAGCCCATTTTGCAAAATTTGATCAATTTAGTTGCTAGCGTGGACTACACTTATTTTGTAGTTATTCAGGGCCTCTTGTGGATGCCAGGCTCTGTGGCAACAGCGGGGAGATAAAGGTGAACCTGAGGAGATTCTACCACAGCCTGGGAAGGGGGGCACGGCTGGGAGATGGCATGTGGGAACAGGCACAGGGGCAGAGCTGCAGGGAGAGTAACTGCCTGTGTGCCACAGAACAGGAGGGCCCTGTGTTGAGAATTGTCTACTGAATGCTTCTCAGCAGCTAGCAAAAAGGGTTTTGGATGTTGCTAACAGAAAGAAGTGAGGTAGGTCTGAGGCAATAGTTTACCTGGATCTGATTGTTACACTGTACCCCCTATATATGTAGAAGTACTATGTGTTGATTTGAATATGTTAATAAGACAAACAAAACAGGTTAATGCTCACTGGGGATGCCAGCTGCACAAAGGAGTAACTCAACAGGATAGGATGAGTTACAGTAAGTACTTTAAGGATGTTCTGAGGGCTGGAAGAAGTTAACTCCCTGTGGAAATGGTGGCAGTGGTAGACAAGAAAATACAGCACTGCTTAAGAAGCAGGACTCTAGAGCAGAGTTCTGAAAGATAAGTAGAAATGTGCTAGAGGGACAGGAACGAAGAGGGAGTCATTCAGAACAGATATAGAAAAAAGAGAAGGACATTCAATGGAGAGAAAAGCACATAACAAAACCAAGGACGCTGATGTGTTGGTACACTCCTGTAATCCCAGCACTTGGGAGACTGAACCAGGAGGAGTACAGGCTCAGGTCCAGCCTGGGCATTTAATGAAATCCTGTTTCAAAATAAAAAAAATTAAAAAGGGCTGGGGATGTAGCTCAGTGAGCTGGCCCTATCCTCAGTGCCTGCTATGGAGGGAGGCAGCTGTGGAGCATCCTACTGCATCCTGACAAGCCACGAGGATTTATTCAGGACAACCAGAGTAGGAGAGGGTTTGTATGTCCCATTAGGGGGCTGGATGCGTAAGAATAGTCCTAGAGGCCCCTCATCTAAAGGTTCTTTTTTCTGTGGTTTTGGTTTCCTGGGGTCAGATATAGCCTTAAAAATAATAATAATAAAAAAAACCCAACCCATTTTTTGATTAGACAATTGTCCCTCACACAACAGACTCCTATCTAGAACACACAAAATAATGAAAAAAAAATCAGACCCCCCAGATTCAAAAACCTACTCCAAAAATGGGTATTTGAGATAAAAATACATTTCTCGGATGAATAAATAAAAATGGAAAATACACAAAATAATGTTCAACCTCACTGGTCATATGAGAGATGTAAATTAAAACAACACTGAGAGTTCATCTCACCTCAGAAAAAATAGCTAGCACAAGAAGTCAGCCAAATGCTGGAGAGGTTGTGGGACAAAAGGAACCCTTCTGCACTGCTGATGGGAGTTCAGAATAGTGCAACCACTGTAGAAATCAGTGTGGAGATTCCTCAAAAAACTAGAATTAGAGGTCCAATTCCAGTTATTCATTTTTTGAATATTTTCCCAGAAGAATTGAAAATGATATATGCACAGTGATATATGCACACCTATGTTTATAGCAGCACAGTTTGTAAGAGCTAGATCTTGGAAACCACCCAAATGCCCATCAACCAAGGAATGGATAGAAAAGATGAGGTATTTTTACACAGTGGAGTTCTACTCAGCCATAAAGAAGAGAAACTTGAGACTTTTATTGGTAAGTGGATGCAACTTGAGACCATACTCATAAGTGAAATAAATCAGACTCACATGTGTAAACATCATATTGTCTCTTGGGTGCGAGAAACCGAAAGAGTAAATAAGTTTTAAAATGTACAATAGATATTGGGAAGTGAGAAGAAATTGTTCAAAAAGAAAAGGGAACTAGGATTGGAAGAAAAGGGAAAGGAATGAAGGGAAAAGAGAGAAAAAAATCCCAGTCAGTTATACTATTAGTGTTTCTTAGTTCATTAAAAAGGAAGGTTTGTGCTAATATCAATTGGAGACATTTTTATGCCCATGTCTTTTACCCTAAGCAACTACTTTAAAGCTAACAATATACAAATTTTTATTTATAATAATTAATTATTGTTACTCTCCCATTATTTTGTTATAAAATTTTGTTTTACTTTTTCCATAAAATAAAAAATTTCAGGGGCTGAGGAGATGGCTGAGTAGAATAAGCGCTTGCCTGGCGAGCACAAGGGCCTGAGTTCAATCCGTGGTTCTGCCAAAAAAACAAATAAATACATAAATAAAATTTTCAGACACGGTCTCCCTCCATAGCCCAAGCTGGGCTTGAGCTCATGACCATTCTGCCACAGTCTCCTGAGTCCTAGGAATATAGGGACACACCTCCACAGCTGGCTCACAATCTGAAAATCTTAAATGAAACATTTCAGGATAATTCATAAGCTTAAAATGGACACTATTCTGGGTATTGTGATGGTCTCTCACACAGTCCTATTCTGGCCCACTAAGCTGGGCCATGAGCCATCCTTTTGCCCAGCGGAGCCGCATGATACATGTTACCCATCCACTGGTCACTCAGTGGCTACTTCAGTCATCAGCTTGCAAGAGAGGGAGAGAGATGGAGACATGCATCACACTCATAAGCCCTTTATTACAGTACATCTTACAGTAGTACTATCTTACTATTAGTTACTGTCATTCATCTTGTAAACTGCTCAACCAATCAATTACCTAATGGTACTGGGGATTAAACTCAGGGTCTTCACTGATCTACAGCCTCAGGCCTTTTTAAACTTTGAGATAGGGTCTTGCTAAGTCACTAAGGTGTCCAGGGGGCTTGAACTCTTGATCCTTTTGCTTCAGCCTCACCAGACCATATCATGTTCACTGTTTTAGATACAGTAAGATTTACCCATCTTCACATTAGTCCCAGAGGGCCACCCTATCATTTTTGAATGGCTGCATGACATCCTATCATGAATGAATTGTAATTTATTTAACTAATTCCTACTGAAGTATATTTAAGCAGTTCCCAGTTTCCTAGCACCAGAAATAATGTGAAAGATGTTTTTCTCTAAAAAACAAAAACAAAAACAAAGAAAACACCACTTGGTGAAGAATGTTTTTACGTGCATTTTTTCACCATTCAGCACCATCTTCCAGGGACTCCATCCACACAGCTGGTGGGCTGCTGGGGAAGGCTGACCTCAGTGTGGAGGGAGGTGGCCGAGCTGCCTGCAGCGCTGCAGGGCCTGGGGAGAGCATGGGTGCCTCTGGGGTCATGGCCTGCAAGCCATGGGTGTTAGGGCGCTGAGGGCTTGCGTAACACACTCCCACCCTGCGAGCATGCAGTAAGCGTGCTATGGGAGGGCAGGCTGAGACTCTCCCCGAGTCTGCTAATGAGAGACCATGCCTAACAAGGTCTCAGTCAAGAAATGGGGTAAGAGAGACGATAAAAATAAACACGATAGCTTAGACTTACAATAACTGTGCTTTTAAATAGGGTTATTAACATTTGGCTCACTCATATTTCACATTTATTCAGAGTACAAAGAGATAAATACTTATTAGGAGAGAAGAGGCATGCAGTGAAGTCTACTCAGCCCAGCTGCCTGGGCCACATCTCCTCCACGTTGAGCCTGGCATGGCAGCCAGGTCCACATCCCGTGGCAGCCAGGTCCACATCCCGTGGCAGCCAGGTCCACATCCCGTGGCAGCCAAGTCCACATCCCGTGGCAGCCAGGTCTACATCTCATGCTTGACTTCACAGATGTTTTATTTAAAGCATCAGAAGAGACTAATACAGGTCCACATCTGGGAGGCTTACAGTGGTCTCTTTGGAATAAGCGCTTCCCTGGCAAGCACAAGGGCCTGAGTTCAATCCCCGGTTCCACCAAAAAA
>NDGN011515041.1:1202-11287 GCA_002564285.1 Tympanoctomys barrerae
GATGGCTCAGTGGAATAAGCGCTTCCCTGGCAAGCGCAAGGGCCTGAGTGCAATCCCTGGTTCTGCCAAAAAAAACCCCTGAGAGAACTAGTTATTGATGAAGTATTCACAATAGATACATCTTTTAAACTTAATGAAATTTATTGATTATTGTGATAATTTTTAAATTGGCATGAATAGTATTAATATTTATGTTGGGCAGTATTCAAGCTCAGCTGGCCAGATTCAGTCCATTTATAGACTGCTGATTTTATTTAAGAAAGACCCATACTAGCAGTCAGATCCATTTGACCCCAGTAGCACCAGCCGCCCAGGGGGACAGTCACCCGTGTACCAAGTTGTCACATGTGCGTGTCTCCAACCTGCCCGTTTTGGGCAGTGTCACAGGAAGCCGGCCCGTCTACCCAGTCTCGCCAGTGAGGAACAGCTCCTTTTGATGTAGGAACTTAACACACAACACGTTCTGGTACAATCTTTCAAAGTTTGTTTTCAAAGTGCAGCAGCCTAACCCTGCCAGCAATTCACTGCTACTGTTCTTTAACTCCTCTGCTGCCCTGGACGCTGCCCAAGCACAGCTGACAGCAGGTAAATACCCAAGGGAGCTGAGTCCCGGTGCCACCACCGAGGTTTTGCATGCACTCCATCCTGCCGTAGGTGCATCGCGGGGGTGCGAGAACCGGAGTAGCCTAAGCTGATTTGGACTCACTTGTTACTTCATAAAGCCATTTCAAAAGTGAGTTGACCACTTCTCATTTTGTTTTGGTGCCATGAACCGAACTCAGAGGCCTCATGCTTGCAGGCAGGCGCCCAGCCCTCAACATTTCTAATATTGATTATAAGAGAAAGCATTTCTTGTTGGACAGGGCTATACTGTATGTTTCTTTGCGAGTGAACAGGAGACAGATTGTTTTCTTAACGAATCCTTTCCTCTGCCCCGAAGATACCCATTCTAGAAATACGACTGAAGATCTTTACAGCGCTCGGAGTGATAGGTGGAGCTATATTTTCCTGTGCTGGTTATTTCCACATCATCCTGCACGGCGGTGTTGGCAAGAACGGATCCACGATAGCAGTAAGCATGGTGCCCATCGCTGTTAGCTTGTGGTACATCTTCTTTCCACCAGCTACGGACGGAAATGAAGACAGGCAGAGCTTATGCATGGGCAGAAACTCAGTGTCTTGGTGCTGCTGCTGCTGCTGCTGGTTTTTCTTTGCTTGGTTGTTTTGTTTTTTTGAGACAGGCTCTCCTTATATAGCCCACCCAGGCCTTGAACTCCTCCTGCCTCCGCCTCACACCTGGCTCTAAATGTTATCCAGAATTCATTTTAGGCACACAGCACAAAAGTATTTTATTTTAAAAATTGTTTCTATTTCCACAGGTTTGTGGCCTCCGATCTCATCTAACCGCTCCTTGTTTCACTATAGCCGGGAGTTCCCCATGTGGTCTTGCACGCACTTGTGCTTTGAGCTAGTAAAGCAGAGGACGAGCAGTAGGAGAGCTGCTGAGCCCAGGGGGTCACGTATGGGCAGTTCATTACTCAGAAAGTAAATTATGTTGAAATTTCTCCAAAATATGCTTAGAAGAACTATTATAATATTGCTGGGTGGGTGGAGCATGCCTGCAGTCCCAACAATGGGGAGGCTGAGACAGGAGGATGGAAGCAAGTTCAAGGCCAGCCTGAACCATGTAGTGAGACCCTGCCTCACAACAACGACAACAAAAACAATTGAGAGCCCAAGTATTAATGAATGGACATGGTAAAGATTGGCACAGAATAAATCATAATATTAATTTGTAGTTTACTAGCTTACCATATGCGCACCGTAACATGGGACTCTGACACCTGCTGAGTCCCGTGTGTGTCGTCCTAAGCTCAGTGGCAGTTGAAAGGTTTCTGTACTTTAAGACTTCAGCTCTTTGATCAAATAGATGTTTGGAAAATGTCTGCCTTGTCACAGTTCTGTGGCAAAATGTGATTTCTGCTTCATCTTAGGGCACCAGTGTGCTGTCGCCTGGACTCCACATAGGACTGATTTTTATCCTGGCAGTAATGATCTATAAAAAGTCGGCCACAAACCTGTTTGAAAAGCACCCGTGTCTTTACACCCTGATGTTCGGGTGTGTCTTTGCTAAAGTTGCACAGAAACTAGTGGTAAGAAACTCTTGCACGATTTATGATGCAAATGTTGAACCTTGTCCTCAGGCCAGAGCTGGAGATGATGTCACATGCTGAGTAGGTTTTCCTTCATGGTTATCAGAGTGCAGTATATGGCCGGGGAGATGGCTCAGTAGGATAAGCATCTGCCTGGCAAGGGCAAGGGCCTGAGTTCAATCCCTGGTTCCGCAAAAATAAATAAATAAATAAATAGCCATCTGTGCTCTAAGTAAGACTGTGATGTGGGTGCGTTGCATTCAGTTCTTGTAGTTACTTGCTGGGCTGTAATTGTCAATTGCACATTAAGAAATTTAAACATTGCAAAGTTTAATAAGCTACCCAATCATGAATTTGGAAGACATAAATATCCCCAGATAAAGTGTAAGATCAAATGGTCTCTGCCTCAATAGTAAATTAAAGTCATAATTCCTCTTCTGAAAATAAAATGAAACTTAACAGTGACATTACTTTGTTTCCTTTTTTTATAGATAGCTCACATGACTAAAAGCGAACTGTATCTTCAAGACACTATCTTCATTGGGCCCGGTCTTCTGTTTTTAGACCAGTACCTTAACAATTTTATAGACGAATATGTTGTTCTGTGGATAGCAATGGTAAGTACTTTGCTGATTTTTATTTTCAACGAATATCAGATCATATTTTGTTTAATGGCATGTCAATCAGGTATCAGTTGTGTCTCAGCCCTAACAGTAAATGTTTCTGAATACTTAAAATCACTTCTTTTAAGCTGAGTCATTTTGTATCGTGTGTAAAAGTACTCAACCTATCTGGCGACCAGGCTTCCAGTGGCCCAGGTCATGGGAAGACAGCTTTGTGCTTAAGAAGTACTGCCCACAGGAGTACTACTGAAGTTATTCCCGCTGGGCCTGGGGAAGCCAGCACTCCCGAGATGGAGGCAGCTTTCCCGAGAGTTCGAGGCAGGCCTGGGCTGCACAGCGAGCACCTGGCTTGTGTGTTACCAGTGTGGTACCGCTTCCAGTGTCAGGTGTTTGACTGCAACAGTTGTTTGGGGTGAGCAGGCCCTGTTGCACTAGGGATGAGACTGCTGGACGCAGGAAGCCCCACTCAGTTTTCTTTTTCCTTATGGCAACACCCTCCTCAGAGAGAAAGAGACTCCCTGATGAATGCCGGGGAGCCCCCCTCCACTCCGTGAGAATCCCCTCCCAGGCTCAGTGGTGGGCTCCCTTGCTGAAGGAAGTGGTTGATTTCCCAGCGCTGTGCCTTCCTGCGTTCTCACGGCCAGCGAGTGCTCTTCCTGAGGCTGGGACAGCAGCCCTTCCCATGGGAACTTGTGTCTTGGGGCCCAGCAGAAAGGCAGAAGTGAGAAGGCCTGAGCTGCACGCTTGGGGCTTTCTGCTCTGGTACCTTCCCCTCTTGGAGCCTCAGCTGGGGCAGCTGCAATGCCTGCGCGCTGCACAAGGCTGTGACGAGGCCCACGCTGGTGCATGAAAACACTCCAAAGCGGAATGTTTTCCATGAGGAATTTTAGGTTCAGAACCTGATATGGGGGTAGGGGTGCAGAAAAATGCCCCAAGCTCAGAGAAGACAGACTGTAACGCGTTTCCTGTTTACTTCCAAAGGTCATTGCTTTACTTGACATGCTGCTGTACTTCAGTGCTTTGTGCCTACAAATCTCAAGACACCTGCACCTCAGTATCTTCAAGATTTCCGGTCACCAAGCGCCAGAACAGGTTCACAAGCATGTTGACTAATAGCCGGAGGAAGAAAGGAACAGTTAGGGAGCCTAGGCGACGAGGCAGCCCCGCAGGCACAGGAGGCTGTCAGACAAGGGGCTGTTCACTAGGAACAAGTCCTGCAGATGCCCTGTGTCTGCTGGGTAGCCACGCCTCACGGTGCATCACCCACATTTTGGCCACAGGTATTACAGCTGTACAGCCTATAAACTCCTAAGAAATGAGACCAAACATTTTAGCCCTCAGGATAAAAAAGCATGGAACCCCATACAGCTAAATGTCTGTGTCTACAAAACGCTCAGCAGACCTTAGCAAGAGTGCATAGAAATTCAGAACTTCAGTGACTTTTGCCATCTTGAGTGACACTGAGACAGAATGAGCTCCCACCACTGCAGCGTGCATGGCTTATGACACTGTCACAGCAGCGGAGGAGATTCTCCTCCGAGCCACTTCCCATGAGGTGTGCTACCGCTGTGGTGGGAAAGGACGTCACTGCTTTCATGTATAGACTTGAAGAGCACTGCGGATTTTTATGATTTGTTTCTAGTGAAAGGAATTTGTTACACCAACTCAGAAAAGCTCAAGGCTTTATAGTTAGAGTAACTTGTTTCTTGATACTTAAAATTTCATTGCCATAAAAAGGTGGTTATTAAATCTTTCCTTCAATGCAAAACCAGATAGTAGCTACATCAGTCGGCATGGACAGTAACCCCTAAGAGCAAGGGAAAATGCCACCCCTGAAGAGTACCAGGCGAGAAGTGCCAGAGGCTGGCGCCGTAGTCCCTCTTGCTGTCCTAGCCTCAGTGGGGAAAATTTGGGCTGTGCTTTATAAATCCAGTGTTATCACAGAGATCTTCGGGGAGCCAAATCTGGAGGTCCCATCTAAGCCTGTTTCTAGTTCTCAGGCCACATGATGGCGGGGCCCGGGGGCGGGGGGGCTGGCACTCAGCAGGAGAAAGGCACATGCGCAGGAAAGACAGTGGAAATGGCCATTCCTTAAAAGGCAAAAGCACTTAGGTGGATTAAGCAGAGGAGCCCCGCGTTTCCCCTTGTCATCAGTGAAGTCAGAGGGCTGTGGCAGCTGTGTAACTAGGACTTAAGATTTCTGTTCTGGGCCTGCAGACTGTGGAAGAGTGGAGCAGCAGCTGGGAGTGCTCGGCCACCTAACCAGTCCTCACTTTTTAAATTTTGAGATAGGGTCATGCTAAAATGCCTGGGCTGGGCCCAAACTTAAGATCCTCCTTCCTCAGCCTCCAGAAGAGCTTGTGATAGGCCTGTGCTACCATGCCCAGCACAAATGGCAAATATTTCCCAAGCCTAAATTCTTCCTAAACAAATTATCAGCTATAAAAAAAGGAGAGGATTGGGCTATGAATAGTGGTACACGCATTGTAGCCTCAGCTACAATGAGGCTGAGGCAGGAGGATCCTAAGTTCAAGGACAGCCTGGACAATTTAGCAAGATCCTGCCTCAAAATAAATGGACAGGGATATAGTTCAGCATTCCCTAGTATTAATCCTAAAACACACACACACACACACACACACACACACACACACACATAATCTCTACCGACTTGTTTTGAAAAGTTGAAAAACCTTAGAAGTGTTTTTTTAGAGGCAAATATTAAAACATATGGACAGGAGGAACGTGTTTCCTCATAATGGGGATATTTTTTATTTTGAATGGTTCAAAGTAATTTCAATAAATTAAGTTTAACTGACTTGTTTTCAAAAAATTTTTGAAACAGTTTCACTTAATCAAGCATCTGATGTTTTTCTGTATTAAGTGCAAAGTGTAAATACATGCTCTGGTTTCTCTTCAAATCGTATAAATCTTTCGCCTTTTAAAAGTGTAAACATCAACGGTTGAAATTTGAAAATGAAACTTGTGTTTGAGTATTAAGACAGAAAAGGGGTTCAAGGTAATCTCTCTTCGAGGATGTGATGTGCTTACACCGCCTTAGCTGTGTCACGATGTACTCCTGGTCATTACAAAGGCATGGGTCACTTAACTGCAGACTAAGCCTGATTTTAGGGTATTCTGATGTCTTCATAGAAATGACATGTGTAAATTTATATCTTTAAACTCATATTTATAAATGTTCAGTTATATTGATTTTGGCAGTTTAATTTATTCTAGGATAAAAACTTAAATTGTCTAAGTCAAAAGAATTGATTTTCTTTTGAAATCTTATTTAATAAGTATACAGAAAAGTGTGCATATATAAGAGTTTCTTAAAAAAGAATAATGTATGCTGGGTGTGGTGGCACATACCTGTGATCCCAGCTGCTCGGGCAGCTGAGGCACAAGAATCATTTGCACCCAGGAATTTCTTTTTCTTTTCTTTATTTTTGGCAGAACCGAGGATTGAACTCAGGCCCTTGCGCTTGTCAGGCAAGCACTTACTCTACTGAGCTATCTCCCTGGCCCCTGCACCCAGGAATTTGAGATCAGCCTTGGCACACAGCAAAACCCTGTCTCAAATCTCACCGCATCCCACCCCCACTCCCACTGGGCCACAAAACAATGTAACTTGTTTTGTGTATGTTTAGGATGGACAGAGATATACTAAAGCCAAAACCTAAATATGAATATTCTTTATTGACAAAAGTTAATACAATGTTAGAAAAATTCACTATTATAACTGAAGAGCTGAAAGCTGGTCACATACAATTTAGGAATAGCTGCTCCTCACAAAGCTGGATTTTATCTGGAAGTGAACAGAAAGGAAGGTCTTACGCTTAAACATGATAACGATTAAAGATATTATAAAGTAGAACTTCTATGACTAAAGATGTTAAATTTAACAGAATTTGTAAGCTACTCTAAAGACTTATGTGTCTCTTAGCTAATGATACAACTGTGTCACATTACTTAGGTTCAAGTTCTGTCTCCAAAGAGTCATCAGAGTAACATGGACTGAAGAGACTTGCGAACACTTGCCATCTCTTGCTGCTGCTGTTTCACGAAAGAGGAGACAGTGAACCATTAATTCTCAGTTAACTGGTACACCTATTTCAGCAAATAAAATCTTTCAGTGCGGACATTAATCCCAATGGTTTAAACCTGAAATATGAAGACTTACAGTTTCCATCATGATCTTCTTTTGCAACATAGCCATTTCTTTTTTAAGTTCATTTTGTGTACCACTAAGTAGATTATCGTGGTTCTTCTCCAAGTCCTCCAAACTCTGCAACACAAACGCCTCCCTCAGTTATAAATCATAACTTCATCTCATGTTCTAAATGTAAAAATGATTTCCAAAAGAACTTTTTAAATATTCAAATAATGCCTATTTTCTATTCCAAGTTTAAAAAAATGAGTAATACATGAAGACAAAAAATTCTATCATAATACAAAATTTATAAGACATAAATCACATATAATTATAGTATCTACAACAGTAAAACACTTTGCTGGAAACAGTGGATTTATCAAGTATTCAAGAAGGAAAAAAAGAAAAAGACTAGGTGGAATGGCCATTAGTAAGTACTGTAATTCTGAAATCTTCTGCTAAATTCCCCAAACATCAGAATAATCTTATTACTAACAGTCAGCAGTGGAAATAAAATTATCTGTATGCCTGCTTTCCTCAAGTTAGGTAAAACCTGATTTATACTTTTTCTTGGTATGTATTTGGTACAAGGTCTCACTGCACAGCTAAGACTCGTAGTGATTCTCCTGTTTTCAGCCTTCCCAGCCCTGGGATTACAGGTGCCATGTTGTCACATCTTAGTTGCCACTCAGTGTGCCCAGGGGTGGGACCAGCACAGCATGTAGTGCCAGGGATCGAACCCCAGCCCCTGTACTTGCCCAAGCAAGCACTTAGTCCGCTGAGCTATCTCACCAGCCCTTGATTTATACTTTAAATCTTTACTCTTCTTCAGCAGATCATTATTTTAGTGCTTACTGTATAAAAGTAATTAGGTGCTGTGAAGAAATTAAACAATACACAATTGTTTCATTCAGTGAAGAAAAAACTTTACAAAAGGAATGAAAACAGCTTTCTGATACTGTATCACAGAAAACAGGGATTGTGGGGGTTAACTTCAGTTAAGTTTGCGAAATAACAGAGTTGCAATAAATATAATTGAATTAAAAGTAATCTCAAGGACAAAGAGCAAAAGTATGAAGTAGCCAGTGAGTTAAAGGAAGCAGTGATTCGAGGGCTGGGAGTGATGGGCATGTATAGAAAGTGAAGCTTACAGTTTTGTCACAGGGCATCTCAGATACCTAACAGTTTGACATGAGAAGCTACTGATAAGTTTTACAGGAGGAAAGATATATTTTAGAAAGATATGGCAGACTGGTAAAGACTGGACTAGACAGAAAACTCAGAGAACTGTGATAATATAAGCAAAGGATGTTCTGAAGTAAGGTAATAGCACTAGGAATTAAAGAAATCATGAACCGCTACAGAGGTAAAATTACAGCCTCTCATAATAACTTGTTGTGAAAGATAAGGAGTCTGAGTTTATGCTCCAATTCCTACCCTAAATGGTAACATTTAGTGACAGCATTTAGAAAGTGGTTGTCAGGGAGCATTTGGACAAGTTGGCAAGTTCTCTACTTGCAAACACTTTAAAAATAACGTTAATATAAATTATTTTAAATTTCTTTAAAAATATTTAAAACTTTTATTATTTAGACCACAATTTGGTTAAATGCATATGTTCAGTAGATAATTCTCAACCCACAAATTTCTAATCTTTGGTGTTTATTGTATTGTGGGCTATCTTTTATGATTATGAATTGGCATATTAAGTCATGTTTGGTTACTGCAGAAATTCTTATTTTATTATTATTTTTTTTTAATTTAATTTAATTTTTTTGGTGGAACCGGGGATTGAACTCATGCCTTTGTGCTTGCCAGGCAAGCGCTTATTCTGCTGAGCTATCTCCCCAGCCCTCTTATGTTATTTTACTATTTATTTTTGAGACATGGTTTTACTATGTAGTTCAAGATGGCCTTGAACTCACTTTGTAACCCCGACTGGCCCGGAATTTGCAGTGATCCTTCTGTCTCAGCCTCCCAAGTGCTAGGATTACAGGCATGTGCCACCACACCGGGCCTACTGCAGCATCTGTACAATCAAATATGTCACTAATATTTCTACAAACATTTGAAAATATAAAGCCACATGTGGTAGCAAACATCTATAATCACAGAACTGGGAAGGCTGAGATGGGAGAATTGCCTCAAGTTCAACAGCAGCTCAGGCGACAGTGAGTTCAAGACCAGCCTGGACTACATAGCTGACCTGTCTCCGAAGCAAAAGCAAAAGCAAAACAAAAAAGTAAAGATTCAAGAATATCTAGTCTATAAACACTTGTCTGGGAAGTGCAAAGGCCTGCGTTCAATCCCCGGTTCTGCAAAAAAAAACCCCCCAAAACAAAGAATATCTATTCTAAGTTAAACAGTGTTGACTGAAGCATTACTGAACTATGGATTAATGTGTGAGGAGTACATGTTTAGGTAAAATGACCACTTTGCTACTTCCTTTTTTTTTGTTTTTGGTACTAGGGATCAAACTTAGGACCTTACACTTGCCAAGCAGGTGCTTATGCCACTGAACTATCTCCCTGGCCCATGAAAATAGAATCCTAAAGATATATTTATTACTTAAATAAAAAACAGTGAATTCTGTTTCTAGAATTGAAAAACTAAAAATGTAAAATGCATAAACAAAATTTTTTCTCTGAAAAAAAAAATTAAAATTAAAAAATTTTTTCTCCATAAACTTAGAAGGCAAAACGTATCTACTACTTCCATAAATACACTGTTGTACAAGAAGTTATTAATTACCATCCATAACGTACCTTTATGTACTGCTCATACAGCTGTCTAACTGTCTTCAATCTCTGGTTCTGAACAATTCTACACTGTTGAAAAACCTTTTGTTGTTGTCGCAGTATATTCTACAAATATTAAAAAAAAAAACACTAATAACAATTAGGTAAAAATCTGTTTTTCCAGCAATGCTGGGATTCAAACCTAAGACTTCACACATGCTAGGCAAGTTCTATCTCAGGGCTACATTCCCAGCCCAAAGGTTTTAAATTAGCAAAAAGTAATCTTAACCCTATGTTTAACTTAAAAAGAATAGTTTCTAAATCCATATTTGTTTATTTGTTTGTTTGTTTGTTGGAACTGGGGATTGAACTCAGGCCCTTGCATTTGCCAGGCAAGCGCTTATTCTACTGAGCTATC
>NDGN011515048.1:0-12191 GCA_002564285.1 Tympanoctomys barrerae
ACCAATTTGGTTTGAAACTGTCTCATTGCTCTTTGTTTCTCAATAAAATTATGGAAAAAAAAAGAATGAGCTAGCTCTACCTCAACAAAAGGCCTATCACCCACTGCCCCTCCCCAATAAGCTAGCAAACATCAGCAATCCCTATTCCTTCTTCCATTTCTGTATTCAGAATCCTGGCTTGGGGATGAAATTAAAAGAATTCACTTTGACATATTGAGCATAAACTTAGACCTCTAAGTGCTGAAGACAACCAAGATGGTGAGTATTCTGATCCAGAGATGTGGGCTAGAGTTACACATTTGACAATCATCAGCACATAGCCTATGTTTAAATCTATGCTTCTGGGTAAGGTGACCAAGTGGCAAGGCTCCTATGGAAGGCAAGCATATACTGAAGCAGGAGGGACCAGAAACCGGGGATTGGCTAGGAAATTGGTCCAAGAAGCAGCTTCATTTCTTCCTCTGGGCTTTGAGTGCAGTCCTGGTAGAATTGAAATTTGTCACTGGCAAATAGCCAGTAAATATAGGAGCTCCACAGTGATCATGGAGCTGGCACTGGACACTGAGCTTGTGTCATCAGGGCTACCAAGGCCATAGCACACCGTATGGAGCAGGGAAGGCAAGAGGGAGGAGCCCAAGTCTGTGATTTTACCACTAACTGTTTTACCTCTCCCAGAACTATGCTTCTTCATCTATAGAAAGCCCTCTGTGATTGAGCATGATGAATTATAAGCCAGAAAGCTGTCACCAAATTTGATTTTGTGAAGTAAAAAACTGGGTTTTAAAGCTTGCGAGGTATAGTTGGCCATGATTTGCACGCCTGTAAGCTCAGTACTCTTGGCAGCTAGTGCGGGGGGTTGCAAAGTTGAGGCTAGCCCAAGAGGCGTAGAGAATTAGTGAGACCTCATCTCAAGCAGCATAACTTTTTTGAAAAGTTTGGGACTGTAGCTCAATGTAAGTGTTCTAAGTCCAAAAAACGCCAGGAAGACAACTTCAAATTCTAGACCCAGTGGAAACCCTCCGGAGCAGAGTTGGTCCTCTGCGTTGGCCTCTTGAGCCGCTCCTATAAACCATAGCTCACTTGCATAAGGCAAGACAGGATTAGTGGCATGGTATCACACAACACCTTTATCCAGTTCCTTAGAAAGCTGTTTGCTAAAACTCGATGTGGTGCATGCCTGCAATCCCTACTACTAGGGAGGCCGAGACACAAAGATTGTAAGTTTAAGGCTATCCTGGGCAATTTAGCAAGCACCTGCCTCAAAATGCAATTAAGAAGTGCTAGTATCTTATGTCACAATAAAATTTTAAAAAGGGTTGGAGATATAGCCTAGTGGCAAAGCATATGCCTAGCAAGTATGAGTACCTGGGTTCAGTCTGTAGAATCCTTTCCCTACAAAAACAAAAACTGTTTGGTGAGGCCTGGCTTTCTTGGCTGAGATGTATCTGGAGGACAGATGACATGAAAAATTCTCCAACTTTAAGAAAAGACAAAGGAGTGCTGTGAGTAATGTGGACAGGAGGAAATCTGTAGGCCAGAGTGATAGTTAGCAGAAGGCACTAAGAAAGCAAGAGAAGGGCAGAAATGGTGGCTTCATTGCTGGACAACAGCCAACAGATACGTAGACAACTTTCTCAGAGGAGCAGCTTTCTCAAGTTGAAATGCAGAATGGACAGGGCGGAGGTGTAGGGGAAGAGATGGTCAGACAAGAGTCTGCTCTACAGCCAAACCAACAGCAATGGGGTCTCCGTTTACAGTGGTGAATGCAGTGGAAGTGGCCTTTGGCTTTGTTTTAGTGGGGGAGATAGACAATTTTAGAAGGCAAACAAATAAGATCATTCCAGGTTATAATATGAGGATATAAGTATGGGACAGAGGACAACATTGCTGTTGAGTAGTTGATCAGGAAAGATCTCTTCTCTTAGGAGGAATCATTGTGCCTTAAAGGGGTTGGAGAAATCATAATAGAGGAGATGAGGCTGGAATGAGGCCTTGCAGAAGAACAGAAGTTAGGTAAAGAGAGAAAAGGTTACAGGAAAGAGGGAGGCAATGCTACGAGCTTGGAAACGGGTGCATTCAGCGCATCCCAAATTCAGTTGATGAAGTTAAGTTAATACAGGATTTGAGTGGGGCAGTAATGTTCAATAGAGATGGAGCTTACACTGGCTACTCTTACCTGACATGAACCTCTAACAGTAACAAGGATAAAGCAAAGAGCTCTCAGTTGCTTCACCTCCTTTTGTACTGTATATCAGGTCTGAGTGACAAATTGGTTTCGCATCAGAGTCTGTTACGCTTAAAGCCTGCTTTGATAGATGATGTATAGTGATGAAAAGCCCTTCCAAGCTGAACCCTAGTGCTCTGTGGTGACCTGAGAAATGCCTACAGGAAGACGCTGTTTAGTTTTTTGTTATTGTTGTTATTGTTCAGGGTCTCACTATGCAGCTTGAACTCATAGCGATCCTCCTGTTTTTAGCTCCCCAGCCCTGGGATTACAGGCACATGTCCCCATACCTGGACTCAGTCACCAACTCAGTGCGCCCCGGGGCAGGCCAGCACGGCATGTGGTGCCAGGGATCAAACCTTGGCCCCTGTGCTTGCCTAAGCAAGATGCTGTTTATAAATAAGTTATTGTGTGCTTGAATCTTCTGCTTGTCTGATGTAGCCTGTAGCTGCCTTATGAATTTAACATCTCTTAAGTATCCTTAGAAACTTTTAAATGGATATAAATTATGATTATAAGCTGCTAAAATAATTCTCAGTATGTATTTTCCAAGCTGTAATTGAAGCTGATTCAGCTGTTTTATTTTCTAAAAATGGTGTGGAAAGTAAATTTGCCTTAATAGCAAACATTTATTTAGATTCATAATTGGAACAATAATTTTAAATCAATTAGGTATGTTGGTTCTATAGCTTCCAACATCAAATTCTACTCTCAGCCCATGAAGAGTCACTAAACCTTTGTGATGATTAAAAACAGATGTTTGGTTCTATTTTATAACATTAATTCCAACAATTTCTAAAACTGGTTTCATATTTCTTTCTTTTAAAAAAGTTATTGGTTTATACACACAAGCACACTTGGGCACTTTGACTCACTTTTTAAAATGTGTGGTAGTATACAGGAATGTAACATTTACTAGTTGTACATACTCCTGCAAGAGATCTCACCTTCCACGGGCAGAGATGACCTGCATCTCGGTCTCCTCGTGTTGGGAGCAGCTAACCCTGGAAAGCAGTCCAATGCGGAAGCACAGGAGGACACCTCAGTGCTGAGCAGTCAGGCTACCTCAATCCTGAGGAAAGCATCCTGCCTGGACAACCTCAGCCGCTGGTAGCTTGGCAACTGTGCATCTCACGATAGTAACTTTGCAGAGTATAAATAAACGCCCTTACTGTTCTTTGCGTCCTTTGTCAATCAGGCAAACAGGCTTCACCTGACCCAGCTCTTATCTCTTATCTCCATTTTCCTCACTCCTGCTGCCATTTGTCCCTGGGGTACACTGATAGACCAACAAGTCCCTGTATCTTCAGAGACAGTGATCAGAAAATTTCTCAGCGTTCTTGGATGACCTAATTTTTGTTTAACTCTAGTGTTTTCCTTAAAGCATTCCTCAAAGACATAAAAGAAGTTAACTAACCAAAGATGGGTGAGTCGGAAGATGGACTTAGGTGTATCAGTAAGTCAGTCTAGGGTGGCATTTGATGATCTCCTCCAGCAGCTGGTGCTCGTGTCAAGGTCACAGCTTCTTCAACATCTTCTGCAGTGTTTGTGCTGCCTCAACTGTGGAAAAATGGGGCTTATGTGCAGTCACTAAATGCAGCTTGTCCTACTGTCTCAGGGAGCCCAGTGCCTTAGGGTGACAAACGTCAGACTAGCCATACAGTATACACTAAGATTATGAAGCCAGGTCTTTCAGCCTTTACATGAAACCCATGTTTTAGGTTAAGAGAGATGTAGGCAGGGCCCTGAGAGGTAATATGTTGGAGAGGGTTGAGCGACTGTGTATGTTGCTAATAATCACTTCTTCCTGGGGCTTTGTGTAATTTTAATACCAATGACAGGGTCTTCCGAAGACAACTTGGAAAGTATTTTGTTTGTCGTCTCAAGGCTGAGGGCTACGAACATTGGCTCTCTTCTCAAAAAGATTTGAGGTGAATTTCAAGTTGTGGTGAGAAAGAAAAGTGGCAGCCCATTTCGTGAGCTCCACGTCACTGCCACAAAGAGGTGAACTTGGATACAGGTGCCAGACCTCAAAAGAGACAGAGCTGGTCATGGCACTTAACACAGTCCCTGCCATCCCTGAAGGAGAGGACCAGGAGACTGGTCTCACCTACATAAGCATCTATGCTGAGCTCCAGCTGGCTGGTGGGTGGGGAAGGTATGATCAAAGTGCTCCCAGGAGGTGGAGTTAGTGTTTGATGTAAGGAGATCTGCTAACAGGTGCTGAGTGTCCTAGTCAAGTGTGACTGGGCATTTCTCACAGGCCCCCCTACAGTGAGTGCAAAAGGAGCTTGCGAATCAGTGTGCAGAAAGAGGAGAGAAGCCAGCTCTACCCATTTGCCATCCCACCAGGGCTTTTCAGCAGCAGAAGGGTTTTACGTTGGATAGAAGAGCAAAGCTTTGGGATCAATAGTATGTTCAGCAGATTTTATCCAGTGATAGGAATAAAAGATCTAATAGAGCTGGACAACAACACCCATATGCTCTGCAGTGTGCGCAGCAGTAGTGCCAGAATTCACTGCTGTTGTGCTGAGGAGTGAATCATTATTGAATTTCAAAAATAAAAAGTTTGAGGCAGCAGGGGCTTAATTGTACAGTGAGACATCAGTCTCTTTGAAACTACAATTTGAGGAGCATCTCTGTTGACACAGAAAAGAGCCCTGGCCTTGGTGGCGGTGCTAGGGCAGGACCCCTCCCCACTCCTACCAATTTTAGCTGTGATTTGTGGGAGGGGCAGTGAGCTAGACTTCACCCCTTGGCCTCCCTGGGTTCCCTGGCCTCTGTCCTCTCCCTGTGTCCAGTGCTCAGCAGTTGTGAGTGACAAGCCAGTGATAAGCTGGGCAGGCTAGCTGAGAAGACTGCAAGGCGCAATCCGGACACATGTGCGCCTTGCTCCAATTCTTTCCTCATTTCTGCAGGTTGCTGATTTACCCCTGGCTTCTGCCGAGTGCTTAGCTCCAGAGGTGGAATAGCATTTTGGCAGCGCTGCACGCTGAATGAAAGTGCAGTGAAGATTAATCGAGGGGGTGCGTCCAAACCATGGAGTTAGTGGCCCAACGCCAGCCCTTCTGACTGCCTTCCTCGCTGCTCCATCAGCAGACCTCTGGCTGTTATAGTTCAGTGAACTCCGCGGTTTTCCAGGGTGCTTGTTACATTGAATCACATATTGATGGGGAGAAAAAGCAGAAGCACGCTCAGTTGTGCAGAAAACAAAGAGGTCCAAAGTTTCTCTGCCAATAACAGACTTTAACTAAGTGAGAAGCAAGTGCTGGCTTTCATGGTACTCTTCTTTAATTAGAGGTAACAAAACTAAACTCTTCCTGAATTAGTGTGTTTCAGGGTTAGTGTAAGGCTGCTTTTCCTCTGGCAGCAGAAGACTTTGGGGCTCATCCTTTCTATGCTCGCTAGGCGTGGAAAGCAAATGGGTGCCTAAAACAAAGCCCACGAAGCCTAGTTAATACTTCACCGAGGAGCTGGCAAATTGCGAACAGTTGTGCTGCCTTCAAAGAAATCATTGAGTAGTCAGCAAACCCTGAGAGGCCCGCGGCCTGGTGATACCCTGGGGGCGGATTCATGCGCAGCCGAGGTTGGATCTGTGGAACTGAAGTCATTCGCATCTTGTGTAGGCACCGGCTCCCACACAGTCACTGTCCTGACCTACACTGCTCTCGTGCTTTCCTGCAGAGCGCGGCTGGTGTTGCTCTTGTCGACTGGTGAACACCGGCCTGTCTCCTTGTTCTGCGCAGGCTTCTTGGCACGGTTCTTTACGCCACCATTTCCCTGTCTCCTGCTCGGTTCTAATCAAACCCAGTACAGCTTCTCTTTCCGCTCCTCTTGCCCAGGACTGTTCCCGTGAGCTGGGTTTTAGTTCCTCTGGCTTCCTCTCCTCCTCATCTTCGACGTGTGAAATCCTCTGGGCTCTTCAAGGACGCGCTTCTGATGTTGTGCATGTGCCACAGGAGCGCCATCTGGCGCAGCTGTTTCACTTACCATCTGTCTTCTTCCGGCTTCCAATTCCAATTTCCAGACAGTTATTTTCCTTTCTCTAATTTTCAGTAGACATCTCAACTTGGCCTCAGCGTAGGGCTATGAGTGCAAATGAGCTCAGCGAGTTCCCCCGCCCGATGCCACCTTTCCCTTGCCATTTCTCATTTTAGAGGGCGATGCCAATGTCCACTCAACTGCTTCAGCTGGAAATCTTGGAGGGATCCAAGCTTCAAAAGCTCTTCCCTCCTTTTATCTCTTGATCTTCCGTTCAAAAGTAGAGTTAATCTTTACCTATTTTATCGTGTAAAGGTCTCATGGCTTCATTTACTAATTTCCTTTCATAATCTACTTCTCTCCATGTGATGACCCCTCTATCAAGGCCACTGATGTCATTTACTGGTGTTTTAAGTTTCCTGTCATTACTACATAAACTACCACAAACTTGGTTGCTTAAAACAACACACAAATAAACAACAACAACAAAAATAACAACAACAACACAAAGTTTTTGTGTTAAGAGTGTGGAGTTCAGTGATTCAAAGTGGTTCTTCAAGGCATAAAATCAAGCCCCACTCTATGAAACAAGAAACTAACAAACCACAAGGCAGTACACTGGTTAATTCAGTTTTGCACTAGTGCATTAGTTTTCTGTTGCCACTTTAACAAATAAACACAAGCGTAGTATTTAAAACAGCACAGGGCCAGGGAGATAGCTCAGCAGCATCAGCGCCTGCCTGGCAAGTGCAAGCTCCCAAGTTTGATCCCTGGTAGCAAAAAGAAAAATGGCAACTGCAGGGACCAGGGTTCCATCCTGGCACCAAATAATCTGGCCCGCCCCGGGTGTGCTGAGCCAGTCACTGAGACTGGATGTGGTGGCACATGCCTGTAATCCCAGTGCTGGGCAGGCTGAAAACAGGAGGATCACTGTGATTCTGAGCTATGTAGTAAGACCCTGTGCCAAATACACACATAAATAAATAAATAATTTTTTAAAAACCAACACAAATTCATCCCTTCACAATTCTGAAGGTAAGAAGAGTGAAAGGAATCTGCAGGCTATTTTCCTTCCCAAGATCATAAAGAGACAATCTGTCTTCTGTTTTCTGCCTCGTAGAAGCCGCCCAAAGCCCTTGGCTTCTGGCTGTGGCCTTCATTTTCAAAACCAGTGATGGAGAATGAGGCCTCGTCTACGTCCCCTCGTTCCGACGCTTTCTTCTGCCTCCTGCTTCTACTTCCCGGATCCTTGTGATTACATCAGGTTGACCCAGAGACTGCAGGATAGCTTCCTTATTTTAAAGCAGCTGATAAGCAAGTGTGAGTCCATTTATAACTCCAATTCTATTTCACTGTAAACACAATTTATCCCCAGGAGCCAGGGTTAGGATGTGGATATCCTTGGCATCATTTTCTGTCCTCCTTTACAATGGCTTCTAAAAATCACTCCTGTAGCCCTCTGCTATCTGCTCCTGACTGGGCTGCAAACCAGTTACATTCTTTTACATGCACCAACATACACAGTACAGTGTGGAGGATCCAGCCGTTACTACTAGCCAGGTTCAGAACGTTTCCCTCATGTTAGAAAGAAGCACCATACTTATTTTGCATTCACTCCTGCTTCCTGTCTCCCCCTACTAATTTGCTTTCTGTCTTTGTGGATTTACCTATTCTGTGTGTCTTACAAAATGCAATCACAAACATGAGGCCTCTGTTCCTGGCTTCCTTCACTTTGCACAGTGCTGTTAAGCTTCACTGTGTTGTGGTGTGGATTAGAACTCACTCCACTTGGTGGCTGAATGTGTTCCACGGTCTGGACAGAGCACATTTTCCTGCCCATACATTAGCAGATGAGCACCTCAGTAGTGAGCCTTCTGCCTGGTGTCTGTAGTGCTGCTGTGTACTGCCTACCGGCTACCTCGCTCTGCTCTTTCCTGTACCCACCTCTGTCCTACTGGGTCAGTCAGCTTCTCCGTGGTGGCTGTGTCCTTCCCTAAAAGCTCTTCCTTCCTGCGCATCATTTCTCCTGCCTGCAGTATTCCCTTCAACGTGTCTTTATTAGTGTGTGTTTTCAGTACATAATGACTACAATTATAGGAGGCAAGCACATGTATGCAGGGAGGCTTCATTCTTTCTATTCCCTCTTTTCTCCCTCTTCTGTCTTTATCTCAAGACCCGCCCATTGTTATTACCCTTCTAGGAGTCTTCCATAAAGAATTAGAGACCTCGTATGATAAGGATCTGTGCACAACCACGCCTACAGCAGCAAACTCCTGCGAGCTACACCTTGGAAGCAGCCTATTTAGTCCACCAACATCTGAATGGATGAAGAAAATGTGGTATTTACCCTCCTTGGCACCCTAAGATGGCTCATCTGTTTCCTTCTTCCTCACCTGGGAAATGCCTGTGTTACCTTGTATAATCAGCATAGTGATCATTCTCCACTGAAAAGTCCCCAGAGCCATAGGAGGGCAAGATCCTGGCGTGTGAAGGTGGAAATTCTACACGTTGAGAAACTCTTTCTAAGAAAAAGAAATGCAAAATATAAAAATACAAAATACAACTTTTTAGAATATGAGCATGCAACAAATGTCCCATATAAGAAACGGATAAATTGTAGCATTACAGAATTCAGAGAAGCCATGCAGTTGTGTTGATTGACCTCCCAACGTAGCTACTTAACTTTTCCCAAGCCTGTCTTTGCTTAGTAGTCTTTATTCACTAGTAGATCATGATAAATATTTTGATACATCATTAACTACAAAAAGAAAAGAACTGTTATTCAGTGTTTTTCTACAGGTACTTCATTAAAGCATTTATGCTCCATAATTTATCAGTTATGTTATGTGAAGCTTCAGGTTCCTCATAATATTTAGGAAACTCTTTCTCAGCTATTTTTCATAAGCTCTAAGGCGTCTCCTGCAATGACTAATATTAAACTTGCTTCAAATTATTAACACTCCTTAACCTGTTTTCTATAATGTCCTCATGGGAGTAGCAAGCTATAATGTTTATTTAACATCGATCAATGTCAAATGTTGGCTTAAATCAGCAAGATTCTTTTATCTTCTTTAGTTAGATTATCAAAGAACCTGTTCATTCCTTATATATGCTTGAAATTTTGCTCTTCTTACTGAATTATTACCTATGCTATCATTGTAGATTTTTTTTTACTACTATTTGTTTCCTGGTGTCAGAACAATTTCTCTTGATTTTGTTACTCATTATTGTCATTTTAGTGTCATATAATTCTCTTAAAATCCTCTTTTAATTGCTTAGTAAAGAGAATTAAAGATTTGATTCCAGTACAAAAAAAATCTAATAAAAAGACATGGATTAAAAGATTATCTGGAGCTGTGGCCTACCATACCCCACCCTCACAGAGGGCAAGCTGAGTCCTAGACATCTGGAGCCTGGAGAGCCCTGCCCTGCTCCCTCCATTGTGGGGGCTGCTCTGAGCTGCTACCTGACACCTCCACCTTTGTGGGAGCCTTGCAGAGCTCTGGCCTGATCCCCATCGCAGTGGGAGCCTTGATGAGCTGCAGCTAACCCCGCACTCCCATTGCAGGAATTATACTGAACTCTGGAGAGTGGGGGTTTTGGAGAGCTTACTCTGACCCCTCACAGAGAGGAAGCATTTCTGAGCCTCACCCCAAGCCCCTACCCTCATGGCTGTGCCTGGGTGAACAGTGGGAGCTTCAAAAAATCAAAACAAAGGAACAAAAGGTGATCTCAGCCCATTAGCCCACCCAGAACAAGTCCAGGAGACAAGGACATAGAAGAACTTGGAAGTCACACACCTGAAATTTTTGAAATGATAGCAACTGAAGTAAAGAAACAACTCCATCAGGCTAGGGAGGAAATCAGATCAGAAATGATCTCTCAGGTAAAAGAAGAAAGGAAAACAATCATGAAAGAATTACTCAGGACATCTAAAGAAGACATAGGTTTAAAATAGCGGATAATAGAAAAATGTTGAAAACACTGAATGAAAAAAACAGGAAAAAACAAGAATGCATGACACAGATATCAAGAAAATTAAGAATTTCATTGAAAGCTGTCAAAACCATTTGAACAAAGCTGAAGATTGACTTTCAGACCTTGAAGACAGCATTGTATCCTATGACCACAAGAGGAAAGACCTCTTAAAAATAATAGAGAACCCAGAAATAATAGGTGTCAGTGAAATAGCAGGCATCAACATAAACGACATAAAAAAACTTATTTGCAGAAATAGTAGAACAAAATTTCCCAAGCATAGGAAAACAATCTGACATAAGTTTAAAAGAGGCACATAGAACTTCAATTAGCCATAACCAAAATAGATCTACACCTAGACACATAATAATCAAGATCCCAGAAATTTAGCAAATGAGCAGAAAATTAAAAGCCATTAGAGAAATGAAACAGTTCACCTATAATGTGAAGCCCATCAGAATCACCGTAGATTTCCCAACACAAAAAACCAAACTTGTGAAGAAATGGACCTAGTAGTCGTTTACAGAGTGTTCCACCCAACAACATCAGAATACATATTCTTCTCAGTGGTACATGAGATGTTATTAAACAGACCATGTACTTGCACGTAGAGCATGCTTCAGCAAATGCGAAGGAACTGAAAATATTCCATGCATGTTATCTGACCATAGTGCAGTGAAACTGGAAATTATTGACAGAAGGAATTACAAAGACTCCACAAACACATGGAAATTAAATAACACCCTCCTGAACAATCAATGGGTCACGGATGAAATCATACAATATTTACAATCAAATGAAAATGCAGACGCCACTTGCCAGAACCTCTGGGACACATTATGGCAGCAAATTCACACATCAGGAAAGTAGAATTAGTTCCAGTAAACAACTTTATGCTTTATTTCAAAATCCTAGAGAAAGAAGAGCAAATGAAGCCCAAAACCCAAAGAAGGCATGAAATTGTAGAGATGAGAGCAGAGATTAATGCAATGGAGATGAAAGATAATACAAAGACTTAATGAAGAGTGGGTTCTTTGAAAAAATAAATAGAATTCATAAACCTATATCCAATAAAACCTTATAAAATGAAAGGAAAATTCAAATTCCTGCAATAAGGAATAAAAAGGATGAAGTCAATACAGACCCTATAAAAATTCAGATCACCAATACCTACTTCCAAAATCTTTACCCTCACAGGATAGAAAACACAGAAGAAATGCATAGATTCCTAGATACATATGGATTATCAAAGCTGAATAAAGAAGATATAAAAATTCTGAATAACCCCTTATCAGTCAATGAAATGAAAAAATGTAGTTAAAAACATGAACAAAGAAAAGACCAGGTCCTGATGTATTCATAGTTAAATTCTACAAGAAATTTAGAGAAGATTTAATGCCACCTCTTCTCAAAATCTTCAGTCAAGTTGGAAGGGAAACAACTCTTCCAAACTCATTCCTAGAGGCAACTATTACTCTGATTCTAAAATCAGAGAAAGAGCCAACCAAAAAAGAGAAACACAGGCCAATCTCCCTAATGAGAGTGGAAAAAAATCCTTAATAAAATACTAACAAAAAGAATGTAGCAAATCATCCAGCAGATTATACATCATGACCAATTGGGATCCATCCCAGGAATTCAGGGATGGTTCAAAATACACAAATCCATAAATGTAATATACCATATCAACAGAGCCAAAGATACAAATGAAATGATCATCTCAGTAGATGCAGAAAAAGCTATTGACAAAGTCCAACACTCATTCATGATAAAAGCACTACAGAAAATTGGAATAGCTGGTGTTTACCTCAACCTAATAAAAGCCATCTCTAACAAACCAACTGCCAGCATCATACTAAATAGACAAAAAGTGAAAGTCTTTGTATTCAAGTCAGGAACAAGACAAGGATGTCCACTGTCACCACTACTATTCAATATAGTTTTGGAAACATTAGCCAGAGCAATTAGACAAGAGAGAGAGAGAGAGAGAGAGAGAGAGAGAGAGAGA
>NDGN011515050.1:12971-27793 GCA_002564285.1 Tympanoctomys barrerae
CTTCCTTCCTTCCTTCCTTCCTTCCTTCCTTCCTTCCTTCCGTCTTCCTTCCTTCCTTCTTCCCTTCCTCCCTCACTCCCTCCTTTCCTTCTTTCCTTTCTCTCTCTCTCCCTCCCTCCCTCCTTCCCTCTCTCTCTTTCTCATACTCTCTCTTTTCTTTCTTTCTTCTTCAGTCTCCATGGTTCTGCTTCAGGTCTTACTATGCAGCTTGGACTCATAGTGATTTTCCTGTTTTCAGCCTCCCCAGAGCTGGGATTACAGGCATGCACCATCATGCCCTGACTCAGTTGCTGGCTCAACAAGCCCGGGCATGGGGCCAGCGTGGCATGTGGTACCAGGGATCAAACCCCAGGCCTTGTGTTTGCCTACACACAGGCTTAGCCCACTGAACTATCTTGCTGGCCCTTCTTTGTGTTTCTTTTATTATTATTATTTTTCCATTAAAGTTTAACCCAGCCTAACTTACTGCTCTGTGTTAATCAACTTTCCAGAAATTCTGATAAAATTGGTCAGAATGCCATTGTAGATGGCAAACGAAGCAAAAACATTGTTTTTCTTTTAATAAGGTCACTGAAATGATAGTCCCCTAAAGGTAGCTTGAAAGCACCCTGAAGTTAAGTAAGACCCACAAATGGCCATATTCTCTTATTACTGGAGTATCTGACGCTCACAGCAGTCAGTGTCCCATGAGGTTTAAGGATGTCACCATCTGCCTAACTAAGTGCTTTTGTGAGTCAACCTCTTCCAAGTGGCTGCTGCATGTTCTGTCTCTTGCTAACGTGAGTGGAAGGCTGGCTGCTATGAACAAAAGACTGGATTGCCTTTTGTTGTTTGCTTGCCTGATTCCTGATGGATGCAATATTGCTGTGTATGAATATCTCAAAATATGATTCAAATAATAAATGTTAAAGTCACATTTTACCATTTTTAAAAATTAATAATGTGTTAGCATTTCTTTAAAATACACAGAGGAGAACAACACAGTAAGAAAATACATTTGGCTATGATTCTAGGAAAGGGAAAAGTAATTTAATCCATTGAAAGATAAATATTTTAGCATGTTAAAATTTAAAAGATATATAGAAATTAACTTAGCCATTGTTTTCATCACTTTATTATCACTAAGACACAAGACCCAACACCCACAATTTAAAAGTGGAAAGGTTGTGTTGGTGTTCAAGTTTGTACAGAGGTTCCAGTCCATAGTCTTCTGGCTCCAGGGCAGGCAGCATGGCAGAGGGGCCTGGCAGAAGAGAAAGAAGCTTATGGCAGGGCAGCAAAGAGCAGGGAAAGGTCAATGGAAGAAGGAGAGCAGTATACTTCATACCACACCAACCCACCTTGTCTGGACAGATGTCACCTCCCAACATCAACAATGACTAAAAACTCATCAGAAGACCAACCCCCGATCCAATCATCTCACCTATAAGTGCATGAGGCTTTAGGGGGTCATCGAGATATGAACTACGATAGTGCTAGATCAAAGCAAGATAAAATCATAATCAACTGGCTAGTTGTCTTCAAATAATTCATTCCTTTTGAATGTGTAAAACTGTCAGCTACTCTAGAAATCTTTACACTTCTGTATTTCTAACTATAAGCATCCTTATCCCCCAGAAAAAAATGTTTGTTTTATTGTTTGGCTTTTTTTTTTTTTTTGCCTTTAAAACATGTTCTTTGCTTGGTGCTCTAGACAGCGGACCTCATGAGAAGTCTTTAGATCACTGATTAGGGTGGGGATGGTGTCTTCAGTGGAAATAGTAGGACTGCAGATTCGTTCTTTCATTCTCTCTCAATTTCTGACCATAAGAGAATGGATTGGTTCTACACTCTGTTCCTCACCTTTGTTCCCAGTAGCTCTACTAGAGGCCTAATGGGTCTACTCAGTTATAGATAGAAACATCTGGAACTGTGTACCAACAGAACCTTTTCTCCTTATAAGTAGATTGTCTCAAATATTTTTCATAGTAACAGAAATCTGACTAACGTATTGCCTAGGTATGCCATTTTTAAAAAATGAACAAAAGCCAAACAAAATATGCCACACTGTAGACTCCTTGGTTGTCTGATGTTCAATAGCTGTAAAATGGTGATTTTATATTTTTCTCTTTTTAAAAGAAAATTCGTGTAGAAGGGTACATTTATTTCCTATAAGTTCATCTTGATTAAAAATGAGATAATCTGTGAAAGAGACAGAGAATGAATGGAATCCTGTAGTTGTCTTGCATGCTGGCAGAAGACCTATGAACCTTGAGAGAATTGCAAAGACAGAAAATAGGAACTAGAGCAGAACAGACAATCTAGAGCTAACCCAGTGCTGAGAATCCAAGGAAACTAGAGTGGCTTATGTCCATTGGGCAGGCCACTAAAGAGAAGGGATCTACACAGAGAAAGAATCCAGAAAATCTCTCAAGCTTTCCTGCAGACATTCAGCAGAATATTGACCAGCAGGTGCATGCCAGTGAAGTACCAGGGGGAGGAAGGACCACCTGAAAGAATTCACTTGGGACTGGAAATAGTGTAATATCCCTCAGCAAGAATGAACAATTTATGAGCAAGTGAATAGAGTGCTCAGAATGGCTCTTGTGCAACACTAATATTTCCTAGAAAAAATACAGCTGTGGTCCTACATAAAAATCTGTGAAGAACGATCTGAAAGAACCAATTTGATTCTAAATAACTTAACAACTTTATAAACAGTGCTCAAGAGTATTTATGGGAGTATATAACATCTAGCAGACCTAACAAAATAAAATTTGTTGTGTCTGGCATTCAGTCAAAGATTAGCATATGTGCAAAGAAAGAAGAAAATATTACCCATAATGAAGAGGGAAATTAACAAATAATAATAGAAAATCACCATAAATCACCATAAAAGCATTAGCAGAGTAGGACTTAAAATTCATGTCAAAACTAAGTTACATATCCTTTAAAAAAACTACAGTAAAAATTGAACATGTTAAGAAAAGATAGGGAGAATATTTTCAAAGATTCAAGTAAACAAAAACTACAATAAGCAAGAAAACAAAGTACCTTGATGGTAACTAAAAGCAGATTAGACATTTGAGAAGAAAAAGAATAACAAACTTGAAGACAGAACATCATTGATTCAGAGGGGGAAAGAAAAGTTTTAAGATAAAAACAGGACACTGGTGAGCAGAAGGCAACATCAGGACAACTAATGGTATACCAGCAGTCCCTGAATTTGAAAAAGATAAAAATAGAAGAAATAATTGCTGATGTATAGTGAGTTGTCTCTATCACTAGAGACAACTGACATGGCATCAAATATTCATTTTCGTCTTCCACATTTCTAGAGTCCTAGCATTTGCCAAGCATCCCATTCTCCACACCTTTCCATTGGAGGTAGTGTGACATGTTCTCATGGCTAGACTGGAAGCAGAGTGTTGGCTTGTTATTTCTTTCTTTTTTATGCTCCTCCTTTTCTTTTTCTGTGGCAACAGTAGAAGTCATATATTGATAGCAAAAGGCACGCTTGGGCAGGAACCTATTCAACAAATTTGGCCTGGCTTTGTCCATGGTTCCTGAGAGGTAGTTTCCAAACCTTTGGGATTTCCTGAGTGAAATATTATCATTGTTTTTACCAGTGGTTCCTGACATGGCTTATGCTACTGAGATGACAGGATGGGGTATGGTCATGCTACCAATAGTAGCTGTGTGATTACAGAGCTGAAGTTTTGAGCAGTATGATATCGATCTAACTTCCAGGATGAGAAAAGAAGGTAGAATGAAGACTCAGTAATATGACCAATGGTGCAGTCAATCATGCCTCTAATGAGCCCCCCCAAAAAAGCTAAACTTGTTGACGCTTGACAAAACATTCCTAGTTGGCAACACTCTGTGTATTGTCATACATTATTCTGCCGGGACCCTTACAGTCCTTGCAATTTTTAACTCTTCCTTTAAGTGGTTCAATAAATATGTACCTGTAAATAGTACCTTCCTGGGGTCTTTAAGTTGTTCCAGTGAATTATAAAACGTGGCAAATCCTGGAAGCCCCTGAATATGTAGGTAGCAACTCTGAATGGAGTGTGGATTGGGGACTCTCAGAGCCTTGGGTTATGCTTGAAGTGAGGGCAGTCATTTGGAGGACGAACCTATGAAATCTGGCCTAATCGCAGGGAGCTGGGACATGCCGCTGTGCGTATATTATGTCCTAAATTGCCCTTTGAAAGCTAGGTGTCTCCCTGCATTAATCTGTAATATGAATGATAAACACACAGTTTTAAAAATCAAGCCAATGAAGTCTGAGGGATCTATAAGTTAAGCAACTATAGTGACCTTCAGGGCATGAGCTTCCCTCTTGGTTTCCCAAATTTGTTTCCTAGTGAGATTTTTTCCATTTGTTTTGTTGAAAATTTTAGTCCTGCTACCCAATAGCTCACATTCTCTTTTACCATGAGTACTTGTTATTTTTGCATTCTATACATTTTACATATTTACCTTTTTTATATTATAGTAGAATGTAAGCTCCAAGAAGACCAACATTTATGTCTCAGTTGTACTTAGCTGTATCTATTGTATGTAGAACAGAGTGACAGGTGAGAGAGGTTACTAAATAAATGTATGAATAAGTGTGCACAATTAACTGACTGAAGAAACAGGGGACATTGTGAACAACTAGTGGGATTTATTAAATTGCAATGATCTAGAGAACATGAAGTAGGGAACAGAAGAATTGAAAGTAAATGGTAGGTGCTCAAATCATTTAGAGATGGAAACCACAGGATTTACAATTTACTTGGAAATTAAATTTCCAAGGGAGGTGATCTTCAGCAATCAAGGTGACCAGGAGTGTTAGGAGGCATTTAAAAATCAGGGAGCATGGGCCAATGAGAAAGCTCAGCTGTCTAAGCACCTATTTGGCAAGCGCAGGGACACGGGTTTGATCCGTGACACTGCATGTGGCGCCATCCCAACTTCCAGGCATACTGAGCCAGCCACTGAGATCAGGCATGGTGGTGAATGCCCATAATCCCAGCACTGGGGAGGCTGAGACAGTAGTATGAGACAGAAGTATCACTATGAGTCCAAGCTGCATAGTGAGACCCTGTACCAAATACATAAAAATTTAAAAAACAAAACAAAACAAGGAAAAATTCTAGTTTAGAAGAACTAAAAAGCTAAATTTCAGATATCTAAATGCTTTCCAAAAATATATGATCAAATTATGCATTCTAGTGCTACAGTCTTTTAAAAAAAAAAAAACAAAAAAACAGTCTCACTATGCAGTTCAGGGTGGCCTTGAACTCACTTTGTAGCTTAGGCTGGCCTCAACTCCCAGTGACTCTCCTGCCTCAGCCTCCCAAATGCTGGGATTCCAGGCATGGGCCATCATCCTCTGCAAGTGTGGCAATTGTAAGGATAAAAAGCTCTTAAAGAGAGGGAGTACTATGGGAGCAATTTTGACGCTAAACGGGAACATCACAGGCTTACACCAATGAAATATGTCATCTGACTTTTTTGTGGAATATAAAAATTGTTAGACCAAAACATTTTAATTCAAGGTTATTTTTCCATTTAGTTTATGTTTTTCTGAGACAAATGAATAGTTAGGGTTGCAATGTTGCTGAAATTATTTTACTAGAAAATGTGAGGCAGAGGGCCAGGGGGATGGATGGCTCAGTAGAATAAGCACTTCCCTGGCCAGTGCAAGGGCCTGAGTTCAATCCCCGGTTCTGAAAAAAAAAAAAAAAGAAGAAGAAGAAGAAGAAAGTGAAAAGAAAACATGAGGCATAGAAATGCGTATTTTAGACATTTAGTAACTTCAGCATCCTTAAAACACTTGAGAATTGAATATATCTTATCTTTATGGCTGAAAATAAAGCTGCAGTACTTCATTATTGTTTCTTAATAACAAAGCCCTTTTGCAAACAAGCAGGCTATGAGCAGAACTTAAGATGAATAATCACATCTGAACAGTTTAGATGATCAATCACCTTATGTATGCATAAAATATTAAACATAATGAACATGTTAGGGGGCTATTGATCTGTTCCAGTCCAAGTCTCAACAGAACATGAATGGTTTCTCAGTGATTGAGAGCATTTATTTGACCCTGGGGCTTATACACGTGAATAAGTAGAAGGCTTTCAATGTATGACTTCCAGTAGCTATCAGGCAGCTGAACTCTTAGCTCACCAAAAAGTACAGCAAGATCTTGTTATTGAATTAATATAGAAAGGCTTTTCTATACTAAACTACATATTTATGGATGTCCCTATTTGAAAGATAGATTTTATAGCTTCGTTTTTTACTCCACAGTGTCACAGTCATAGTCAGACCATCTACCTAGTTTCCATTCCAAAAGGCAGTCAACATCATCTAATTTCTTTCCTCAACTTCCTTACATTTCCCTTTCTCCACTTTTGTCTTCCTTTATCCACCTTCCCTCCCTCCTTCCATAGCCCTGAGGCCTTGTTGTTCACTATCTCTATCGCTGTAATGCTCACAGTTTGTCCTAACCCCTCCAAGTGGGGTGGCTGTCTCCTTCCTTTCACCAGAGAAGCACCTGTCCTGTAAGCCAGGCCAGCACCACATGCTGCGCTGGCCCCACCCCCTGGCATGCTGAGCCTCTACTGAGACCAGGCACACACCTGTAATCCCTGTGCTGGAGAGTCTGAAAAGAGGAGGATCACTAGGAGTCCATCCTGTGTAATGAGACCCTGTACCAAATACATTTTTTAAAAAGCGTGTGAATTAATATGACTTGAGAACAATGCCACTTTTATCCCAAATTTTTAGCATTCTCCTTTAGAAGGTCTTCTCTTGATTTATGCTGAACAGTTGCATCCTGGCATTGCATGGCTGTAAAGTCAAAATGTCTCATGCCCACAAGATGGTCTCAAACACACACCTGCTGTCTGACTGTACTCAAAGATGCCTAAGTCATTGCTACATAAAGTACATTGATTTGCATTTATCAAATGACCAATGATGTTGAACATTTTCCCATATATTTACTTGACATTTGTATTTCTTCATTTGAGAAGTGTATATAGAAAAATTCAAATGAAAACAGCACTGAGATTCCATCTCACCCCAGAAAGAATGGTTAGTATCAAGAGGCCAAGCAATAACAAATGTTGCAGAAGCTGTGGGGGAAAAGGAACCCTTCTCCACTGTTGGTGAGAGTGTAGTCTCCAACAGTCACTATGGAAATCAGTATGAAGGTTCCTCAGAATCTAGGATTAAAGGTTCTATTGAAGCCAGTTATTCCCTCCAGGGTATTTTTCCAGAAGAACTGAAAATGTCATGCCATAGCAATATACGTGCTCCCATGTTTATAGCAGCACCATTTGTCACAGCTAAATCTTGGAAAAATCCCAAATGTCCATCAACTGAGCAATGGATAAAAAATAGGTGGTATTTTTACAGAATAGAATATTACTCAGCTAAAAAAAATAGATAAACTCAAGGCTTTTCTAGGTAAATGGACACAACTAGAGACCACACTCATAGGTGAAATAAATCAGACCTACATGTGTAAACATTGTATTGTCTCCCTAGTGTAAGAACCTGCAAAAAATAAATAAAACCTGAAAGGCACAGTAAATACCATGAAAAAGAAAGAAACTCTTCAAAAGAAAGGAACAACTGAGATGAGGTGAAGGAGAAAAGAAAGAAAGAAAGGAAAAAGTAATACTTGGATAAGTGTAATGCTTCTTTCTGCTGGTCTATTGAAAGAAGCAGTTAATGGTGAATGTTTTTCTCTCACCTTTGTACTTTTTTATGATTTTTTGACCAATTTTACATGCTTATATCTGGTAATCTGAGCAACTAGTTTGAAGACAGCAATATGCAAAACGACAAACTTTGTTGAATTCTTGTAATTTTGATTAGTGAGATTCTGTATTTTTTCTAATGTTTTAAACTATTGTTTATTCTCTTTAAAAACAGAAAAAGAAAAAAATCGAGAAGGAAAAAGCACCGTGAACTTGACAATGACAGAGTGTCCAGCTTGAGCATTATGTATCCCTGAATCTGGGGAAGAAGAGACAGTGCCTTGGACCTCTGTGAATCTCTGCACACCCCTTGGTATCCTTTTCTTATTTTTAAAAACTATTTATTTATTTATTTATTTATTTGGTACAGGGTCTCACTGTGCAGCTCAGACTCGTAGTGATCCTCCTGTCTCAGCCTTCCCAGCACTGGGCTTACAGGTGTGCGCCACCACGCCGTTTCCCATTGGTATCTTGATCCATGTGGGCAATCACCACTATCACTTAGTCTTGGCTTTATAGGTTTAAAGGAAGCATCATGGAACTGACCCTCTCTCAACTGTGTTCTTGATTTGGAGTTTGTCTTTTTCATTGTATGCTGTTTGATCCCACAGTCAAGCAGAGTGATAATAACTTCATGCATCTTCTCATCACTTTTAGTAGTGCTCAAATGAGAGTAAATCATATCAACAGCCCCGGTGATTCCTACCCACACTAAAGTCTAAGAGCTTCTACAAGGTCCAGGCAGATTCCTGTTGTGTTTGCCCTCAATTCATTTGTCCCGCCCTGTAAGAACATGATTTTGCATTGCTCTCATCATTCTAGAATCAATTTCTCCATTCCTTTAAGATGACCTTGACAATGTGGCTGCTGTGGATTCATTTTTCACAATGAATCAATAGTGAAGTGAGACAAACAGTGTGGAAAGGGCTTATAGTTCATAACTTGCCCTCTCCGCTGTAACTCTTTTCCTCACATGAATAAGCCCAGCCTAGCCTGCTGAGTGAAGAGAAATCCCTTGGGAAAGTCTCCATCTATTCCAGATCACAACCACGCTGGTCACTTCAACTAAGACCCCAAGCATCAGCATGAACTCATTGCCGACCACCCCTACCCAATGACTTAGTCCAGACTAAAATCACCACAAAAAACAATGTACAAATGTGTAATACATGCTAAAATTAATTGTATTAAGCCACTATGTTTTGGAGTGGTTTGTTGCAGAGTAAAGTCAAGCTGATGCAGGGGCCTAATTTAAAAGATTTGATGTTTTTACCACACTTTATTTTTAGAGCACACCCAGCTTGTCTCTTCTTCTAAGGTATTTTTAAATCAAATCTTCATCTAAAAAGATCAGTGTTCTTTATTTTAAGTTCTACACAATATACTAACACAGCAGACCAACAGAGAAAATAATGCCATCTTCATTTTATAGACATAGAAACTGAAGGTAAAGGAGGTTATGTAAATTACTCAAAGAAAGTTATACAAATAGTAATGATAAAGTATGCAGTATTTTCATCCATCGCATGCATTAGTCACTAGGATCAATCTCGAGTCGAAGCTCATCTATGTTTAGTTATCAGGCAGTACAAAAACCAGCTATAGTAGCACCTGTTGAGTGTGTGTTTGCTTCCACTGTAGTTCTCGTTGCCTTAAAATTCAAGACAATTTTTTGTTTGCCTTTTTAATCAGGTACTTGATTTCCAAAAGGTATTTAATAAACACTGAACTAAATTAGCTTAAAATTACACGTATCTCCCTTATCCCTGCTCCTGGTTTGCTTTTGTTCAGCTTTTTGCCTCTCACCCCACCAATACAAAAGGAAAGAAATCAGTAGTATAGAAATGACACCTTCATAGCCCCAAACACCGTGAACCACAACATTCTTTAAAATGACTTTCTTAATCCTGACCACTTCTAGGATTTCGACCTTGGTCTTATCCTCTTGTTTTAATATTCACATTATAATGCTTTTGGATGACCAAATATTTAGAGTTTCATGTGGAGAACAAGTTATAGATAAGAATTATAAATAGCTACCTCCAACTTTACATAGGAATAAGATTTACTAAAATTTTAGTCTTGGTCCAGTTTTCCTAGGTACCTACAAAAAAAAATCAATCACTTTGAAACTGTCCATGTTTTATTTATTTTTTTTTTGTGAAGTCATTTAAATAAGGATTGTGGCACTGTGTCTGGCTTAAGCCTACTGTAGAACATTCAAGGGTAGATTTTTTTTTTTATCTACATGCACACTGCTGACAAGCGTTATCTAGTGAATTCTCACAGTGTCTTGTGTGTGTGTTTGAAGCAGGAAGAAACGACATCACTCCTATGAAAGATGAAGAAACAAGCACCGTGAAGCGCTTTTCAAATCCTTTCCTAATGGAACATGAGCAGAAAAACAAGACAAAAGTCACAACTTCCTTGAATAGAGTATCATTTTTTTTTCTACAGGCAATCTGGCCTTAATTTAAATATGTCATGATCTTCCAAATTTTTCCCAAAGATTTGGAGTTTTCGAGAAGTGGCTCTTGCTTCCAGGCAGTTTCCCCTTCATTTAGGAAAAATTTAAATAAATCTATCATTTCTTATTCAAGTAAGCTTAAATCATTTTTAAGAAATTAAAACACACTTGATTCCCATAAGTGCTTAAGAATTTTAATCTCCCCCCCATTCCTTCATATTACTTTTCAAATGGTTTGGATTTAACCAAACCTAAAATAGATTTTTGCCAAGAGTCTTTTCCCCCAACCCTTAATTTCTAAACCCATGTGTATTTTAAGGGAAATTTAATACATATGCTTCCAATTCGTGTGCACTTAACTCATCAGAATGTTTTTCTGTAAGACTTGTTTGAAGTTTAAGAAGTCTTTTTGGAGCCTTCCTTTAATAAGTCTTCTCAAGCCTTTATTCTTAGAAGCAGGAAGTCACATTTTGCCAGGAGTAAATGAATTTCAACCCCCAAAGGTTCACATTTAGTCCAAAGCTGACGGCCCAGCCACTTTGTGAGCAAGTTGCAAAAAGAAGTCCTTTCGCCCCCAGGATACACCTCTTTTTTCTTTTTTTAAAGCCTCAAACTCAGAAAACTTAGACCTTTATCCATCTTATTTGAACATCTGAAAGTTGTCAGTGACATTTGTGAAAAAAAAAATCCGTCTTAAAATTCCTAAAGATTTGCTGATGAGCTTGGCTTATAAGCTGACAATGTTGTTTCCTGAAAATAAAAAAAAAAAATTCAAAAACATATGAATAATAGACACTGAGCCAGAAATACATAATAGCGTGAGGGGTGGAGTAAGATATGAAGTGATAACGTTTCCACAGATGACAACAGCTCGGTGCATATAAACACAGCATAACAAAGACATTGATGAGTCTTTATCACAGGTCTGCATGTCAGGGAATCTGACATATATGAAATATGAGGATTAAAGAACAAAGGAACTCAAGACAAGATGCTGATCAAAATGCCATTAATGAATTGTGACGACAAGAAAGACAACAGAGAAATCTCAGCTTTAAAAAAAAATTATACTACTTTGTCTGGGATAATATCCCTTCAGATTTATTTTTCACTTCCTGCTGATGGGCACATCTGTTCTTTCAGGTTTTCTATCTTAGTGTGACCTCTTAGGATAGCACTGCTGCTCAGGAAGACCAGTCTTTTGTCTGCTTGGGCTTTTAAAAAAGGACTAGTAATCATCACAAAATACAGAAAATCACCCTTATCTTTATTTCTTCATAATAAATCATCTATCCCTATTGAATAGAGCATGTAGCTTTAATTACTGTAAGCAGAACAATGAACATTGCACTTTCTCTTTTGCTTTGTGTGGGACAGAAGGTGTGTGTGACCTAGTGACTGTCACTAAGAAGCTTGCATGCTACCTAGTCGGGAAGGGCAATCAGAGGTTAAGCAACCTTTACTTATAAAAAGTTATGCCTGTACTGAAAAGATTTTCCCTGACTTTAAGCAGTTTTCGGTCCACCTTATTCCTGAGAAAGAAGAGAGGATGACATAGCACTAGACAGCTGGGAAGGACTTCCAAGGGGACAAGGCCCTCTGTGATATTTAGCAGGAGATCCCTTCCATCAACCAACATTATTTTCTGCTTGCTCTGCTTACCCAAGAACTAAGAAGCTTGACGGAAACCAAAGTACTTCTGAATGTACTGCACTGGCTCCTCCTTTGCCTTACGTTTTCTCTTTGTGGTGTCCATGGTCTTTGTTTGATTTTATCCCTTCCTTTGTCGGGCCCCACTATTTTTTCCCTCTTTCTTGCCTACCATCTCCTTGTAATTCTGACTTTGCATCTACTTCACCCCATTTGCAATTTTTGAAAATCTGTTTCTCTGTGCCCTCATCACATTCCATCTGTTCTTTGTCCCTAGGTTCACCTCTTCCCCTGCCTCTCTAACTGGTCTGGTCTGCTTTTTCTCTGTGCTGAGAAGCACAAAGGCAGCAGCTCTCTTCTTGCCCTCCCCCACTAATATCCTGTCCATCCTAAGCCTCAGCCCTGCATAGTAAATTGGCAATGGCAGTAGGAAAAATCTACATTAACTCTTGCTTGCCAACAGGGGAACCAGAGAAACTTATTTATTCAGGGCTGGCTCAGTATAGAGTCAGGGATCTATCTGACAAGCTGTGGGGCCTAGCTGGTGGTGATATTAAATACCAGGTTCTCCCCTGCAAATGAGGCCACTGCCTTGTTAGGCACCTCAGTTTCACATCAAGAGCTTGATACAGTTAGCTACCTGGCCTAGCTCTCCATCCAGTGCAATAGCTTTGGGGCAGTTCTGCTGTTTCTCACTGAAGTCTTCCAGCAATGACCTTACTGTTTCAAGAGGCCCCTGTTCTGTAATAAGAAAGTACTTACTTAGGGTCAGTGAGATAGGTCAGTGGACTAAGCACCTGCTTTGACAAGCACAAAAACTGAGGTTCAATCCCCAGTCCCACACGTCATGCTGGCCCTGCCCCTGGGGTGCATTGAGCCAGTGACAGAGTCCAGACGTGGTAGTGCACACCTGTAATCCCACACTGGAGAAGCTGAAAACAGGAGGATCACTGCGAGTCCAAGCTGCATATTGAGACCCTGTACCAAATACATAAAATGAAAAAGAAAAAGTACTTTCAGAGAACTTCTTGTTATCCCATAAAAGTCCCACTGTTTATTATAAACTGAATATTTTGTGTGTCCCCTGAATTTAATACATTTAAATTTAATCCCCAATATATTGATATTAAAGGATTCTTTGGAAGGTGGTCAGGCCATGAGGAAGAAACCCTTGATGAATGAGGCTAGTGTCTTTACAGGGGGCTGTAGGTATTGGAATTTCTCTCTTGTGTTATGTGATGTTACAAAGAACATCAATAAATTGGCAGTTATGCATCAGAAAAACTGGCCCTGAGCAGACACTGAATCTGCCAATCCCTTGATCTGGGTTTCCCAGCCTTCTATAGGAACTATATGTTTGTAGTATGTGAGGCGCTCAGCTGATGAAATTTTGCTTAGAATGTCCCAGATGATCTGATGAGCTATGACTCCTTATTGGTCACAAGCTTCCCATTGAGTCTTGAGTGGTGGTGGTCTCTTTGCCACAGATTTATCCCACTAAGCTCTTGTTCATAGAGGCTAACAGCTCTCCTCACTCCACCGTAAGCTCTATGATTGTAGACAGTGCATCTCATGTTTGCCTCAGTGGTCCTAACTCTCAGTAAGCCATCAGGCAGATGGTAGGAAATAAATAACACTTGTTGAACTAACAAATTAGCCCCTTGTAGAGAAGAAACAATTGCGGTTAGGCAAATTAAGCAACAAGCTCCACTTCACAAGGATAGAAACCAGGGGAGCCTGGATACTCATCAAGTTTAACCTCTGATTATTTTGAGAACAACATTCTTTGTGTATAGTTCCAATATCCAACAGTTATAGAGATGCTCGTAGAAATAGTGGCCAGAAGAGGCCTAGATTAGCAACAACTATAGGAAACAAAAACTTCTCAAGTGGGAATTGAGGGAAAGTTGCAGGCAGCCTAGGGAAAGCCAGTCTTAGCTGACAAGTACCATGGCAGGGTGCTCAGAGGAAAGGCCCAGGCCACCACACCACACCACCTGGGGAAACACTCACAACCAGAGGAGTGCATGGCACCAGAACCCCTCTCCAGAAGGCATCTGCTGATGCTCGTGTCCATGATCCCCAGACATCCTTTTGAGAAGGAGAAAGAAGAATCTATTTGAGAGCAACAACAAATGGCTCCAGTAGGGAGTTTGACCAAATGTTACCCCAACAAGACTGAATTAGTCTGAAAAATGCTCTGAAGTTTGTGTTGTCTCCCATTCCCCTTGCACAGAGAATGTATCTCAGAGCAAGAACCTTTTCTTCTTCCTACTGGCACACTTGGACCAAAGTTTAAATACTCCAATCCTTTTTTCAGCTTGTTCAAACAGGTACAGTCTTTTTATTATCTAGCCAATATCTCTGTATATCTCAAACATACATATATCTTAGAGTTTTAAAAAAATCTATTTTTTGTAACACATATTTATATAATATAAAAATATAGAAGTCTTTAATTCTAATACTTCTAATGATCTAATGATATCTCTCTTTTTCTTTTTTTAGGTTGAGTAGTTCTCTCTCTCTCTCTCTCTCTTATAATATTAACACTTAGACATTCAGCCCTTACTACAAATCTATTTCTAGTGCAATGATAACTTGTCTACTGAGCTTTATTTACCTGACCTGGGCATGCTGGCCAGCCACCAAAACTGGGTGTGATGGCACACATCTGTAGTCCCAGCCCTGAGGAGGCTGAGATAGGAGGATCACTAGGAGTCTCAGCTGTGTAGTGAGACCTTGAATCAAATAAATACAGAAGATTGTAAAAAAACAAAAAAACAGGGATTGGTTCCATATTGTTGATTCTGTGGGGAACAAAAAAGTACTGCAAATTTGTGTTTCTTTCATCTTTATTTCAAACAAATGTAATGAGACATGATTGCTGGTCACTCACTCTCAAGGAAAAATAAGAATCTCTCCCCTTCTCTTTTCCCTCCCCTCCAATCCCCTTCCTT
>NDGN011515077.1:0-12934 GCA_002564285.1 Tympanoctomys barrerae
ATGTATTTGGCACAGGGTCTCACGATGCAGCTTGGACTTGTAGTGATCCTCCTGTTTTCAGCCCTCCTAGCATTGGGATTACAGGCTTGTGCCACCATACCAGGTCTCAGTCACCAGCTCAGTGTGCCTGGGGACAGAGTCAGCCCAGCATGTGGTGCCGGGGATCAAACCCTGGTGCCATGGATCCAACAGCAGTCCCTGTGTTTGCATAGGCACATGCTTAGTCCACTGAGTTATCTCTCTAGCCCTATTAATATATTTTTAAAAGGACATATAATAATTATACCTACTTATGAGGTACCTTGTGGCATTTATATATATATATATATGATATGATATATATATATATATATATATATATATATGATATGGAATAACAAGATCAGGTATTTGGCATATCTATCACCTCAGATATATATCATTTTTTGTGTTGAAAATACTTAAAATCTTCTCTCTCTTTTTTAATAATCAAATATCACAGCACCTTAACAATTCTACTGGGGAATGAGTTGGAGATCCTAGTATGAGTTGGTTTTACATCAGAGATCAGAGAAGGGAAGGTATAATAGTTCATTAGAGATTCCCAGTATGACAGACCAACATGGGCCTTAAGAACAGGGATTTCTTCTAAAAAGAGTTTGTTTGTTCTCCTTTCAGACTTTTTGGGTCGGACAGAAATCCGTGTGGCTGATATCAAGAAAGACCAGGGCTCTAAAGGGCCAGTTACAAAGTGTCTCCTGCTACATGAGGTCCCCACAGGAGAGATTGTAGTCCGCCTGGACCTGCAGTTGTTTGATGAACCCTAGGAAGAGGCCAGGACATGCTCAGTGGATATCCAGCGGGAGGCTGCATGTACTGTCTGGACACTGGGTTATTTTTCTAAGAAAACATCGCTTGGTGTTGTGCCACAGAGCAATGGGACAGCAAAGACAGGCCCCTCCGATCTTCTAGGAATAACTCTTGACAATCCTGCCCCTTCCAACAATCTCCCATTTTATGAAACAATACTGTATTTTGTCCTTACTGCAAGTGTCCTATGATGGCTTCTAGGGTCCCTAAAAATCCTACAGTTCTCTTCTAGGTTCATTTGGGATCCTGACCCATCCCTGGGCATGAGGTGTGGATCTGGTTACTGTGAAAAAGATTTATAAATGCAGTGTCTGTGGCTTTGGAGAACTCGTGTAACCTTTCCGTTTCTTACCTCTACCAGCCCCTTAGACCCTTGACCTATAGTGCCATTGGTGTGTTTAGAACAATTATGATGGAACTGTTGCTTTGAAATCTTATTCCTCCACAGGGAAATGCTGGCCAGGATCTGATGGTATGGTGTGATGCTCTCCTAATCAGGCACTGGCTTAGCTCTTTGAAGAGCTGGTCCCTGGAAGGTTCCAGCATGTGTGCTGTCATAGCCGTTTCATTCCCCTCTAAGCCCTGTATTAATACAGTCAATGAAAACACACACTGTATCACTGGATGATTCCTTTCTGATTCCCAGCATGCTTTGAAGATGGTCACAGAAGCTCATTCTCTACAAAGTTATGCTCTGTTGGATCAGATCCCTGCAGTTACCAGGAAGGCAGTTTTATCACTTCACTGGGTCCTGGTTGCCAGCCATTGTTGGAAAATGTTCTTTTGGCTTGGAGATCTTATGATGTTCCATGCCAACTCATTGCAGGTGACCAGCTCTGAGTCTATTTTGTGCTCCAATGTACTGGATCCCAACTGCTGTGGGAAATTTCAGTGGCTGATGTTCAGCCACACATAAGTTGGCTTTGCTAGGTTCCAAAGAAAAGTGGTGTCCTGGATCCCTAAAGTTTGAAAAGAAAAACTGACAAGCTGGAGATGGGGTAGAAATATGTGAAGGAAATACACAACATGGTGGGGAGAGACCCTAGGAGCATGCACACCCCACAAAACCGGAAGAAAGACCTAAGACACCTCCTGCATTTCACCAGGCGCAGGCCAATCTCTCAGTAATGGAAGTATGTATGTGTATGAGTTGGCAGAATCAGGGGTAGATGACCAAGTACCAAGCTGTTTGCCTTGATTGCTCTGGGTTTTCACTTAAATGCCAGGAGCCAGAGTGGTTTATTAGATAATAACTTGATTTGCTAGTGAAAAGTGTGGGCCCAGTATTTTGTTCGCATGTTAATGTTCTCATAATCCCAGTTGGTACAGATTGTGAAATGTTCCTTGCATGTTCTCCTGGTTCAGGGGTCTAGCTTTACTGCATTAGACAATGTTCTCTTTGATTGTAGGTGCCTAGATTGAATTGAAGTCGTAGAAGAGTTTTCTAAATGATAGAATCAGCATGGTGGCAAAAGCACCGATGTCTCTGGGAACCAGTGTGTAGCGTTACAACTTCCCACAAGAGCCCTGTCGTATTTCAAGCAATTTTTAAAAAGTGTGCGTTGGAAAGGAAAACAAAGTTTACATTTCATACTTTTAAGAAACACTTTATTATTTATTTATTGAAGATAGTGTAGAATTTTGTATCAAGAGCAACAGACAAGTATTTTTTAAACAAGCAGATAATCTCTTCAGTTAGAAACTTTTGACTCAACATGTTCTAGACCAAGTTAAACTTCACACATGCATTTGTTTACCACTTCCCAGCAGAAAACATGGCTCAAGTACTTTAAGTTTATATTTTTGATGTTGTTAAGAAACTTTTAAATCTATAAATAGACATGTAGCTCATACTTTCCTGTTTCTATAACCAATGGTTTTATTCAGTATATTTATGAAGGATATGTTACCCTAGTAGGAAAAAAAGTATTAAAGGTATTAAGTGCGGTAGTGTTGGGTAGCCATCCCAATCCCTTTCTTTCTGTTCTCTCTTTTTTATGTTCTTCCTTTACTGACTTTATTTTTGTGTTGCTGTTGGACATCTCTGTTCCTATAGGGAGAGAGTGGTTGTAAGACACACATCTTATAACCTTGTAGGTTTCAGGTCATTTATAATAATAAATAGGATCCTAGTATTGGAATTAATATAGCATGGAAAAGCAATGTATGAGTTATTTGCCCCAGATGACTCTTCTGAGCCTCCCTAGATGCTCCTCAGTGTAGCAAATTCTGGACTAGTGTTCTTGTATTTACGGGGGGTAACTTGTGACATGACTGATCATACTTATGGATGAATCGGGCTGGTCCTCACTCCCAGCTATGACTCATGAATAGTGCTAGGGAGGCAGAGGCATGGGTAATGTGTGGCGTCTCAAACTCTTGTCATCTGTTCCTTCACCTCTACCTTTTTAACCTTCTGGGCTACATTTAATACAGATGGAATACCCTTCTTGCCAGTAAGATCTCAGAGTCCTTGCTCTTCATTTTCCAAATAGAGGGTTTCGCAAGGCCCTGCTTCTTGGCATTGTGATCCCAACCTTTGAGACACTCTTACAAATATCCTTCTTCTCAACGATACTACTAGTTTTCCCTGCTCACTCTGACCTCCTCTCGCCCAAGAGAGGGCATTCTTGATGGTGATGCTCTGACCCTAGCCATCCCTGAGAATTATCTTTTTTTTTTTTTTGGAACCGGGGATTGAACTCAGGCCCTTATGCTTGCCAGGTTCTACTGAGCCATCTCCCCTGCCCCTCTGAGAATTATCCTGGAGGACAGGAGCCCTTGGGCTGGGTCTTCATTAACCCAGGAACAGCTATCCTTAGGGACAGCCCACATTCAAGGCCCTCTGTAGGAAGCCTCCTGTGACTGATATTTCCTCACCAACATGGATTGATAACATCATCTCTATGAGCCAAGTCTTCTGCAGCCACCAGAGCCTGAAGACTTATGTGGCTCATTCAGATGCAGCCCTGGCCTAACTTTGGAAGAGGGATCTTTGTGGACAAGGGTCTACAAAGAAATGCTCAGGAAACTGGGGCTGGGCTTCCTTGTCTGACTGCTTGGATAATGTTTCTATCCTCTGCTTGTAGCAGAGAAAACTGTTTCTAAAGAACATCATGTGGAAGAGGGAGTATTTTTTCTTCTTTGCTTTTTGAGAAAAAGCATGAATGAGGTACTATATGAAAGTACTTCATTTTATCTGATAGAGTTGACCTGAATTTAATTGGAAACAATCCCTTCAAAAAATGGGTAAATTGACCACTTGCACTATGTCTTTTCTTAGTGAACTGGTACCAGTAAGTGTCATCAGGAGTATGTCTAGGGGATCCCCAGCATGTAGAAGGATGATTATAGGCTTATCTTCCAAAGTTGATAGCAAGTCTGCACACCTATCTCTCCAGGAGTTGGTTGGGACAAGCATAAAGCCAATGACCATATGGAAAGAGAATCTTCTAGAATCTTACAGGGTTAGATATCAAGGGAGAAATGGATAAGACACCTCTGGTTTTGTTTGAAAGGTGAAGGTTTTAGATTGTCTTTTAGAGTCAGCTAATACCTTGTGCGAGGAGAAAAATACTATCTCTCTCTCTTTTTTTTTTTTTTGAAAAATACTATCTCTACTCCAACTTGATTTCTACTCTACTTGGTTGGGTCTTTTTGACTCATAGGAAGAAAGTTTGTATTTAAGAGTTTTAAAAATTTCCACTGGAAATAGAAAAGGTGATATGATTCTCGTTGCATTGATTTCTTTAATCCATTTTCCCTTTTGGGGATGAAATATGCTTTAGAGGTGATACTAGCACTTTGAAAAGGACACCTTTAGACATAAAGGGATCATTTCAGGCTTGAGGTTGTGTGAGATTAGCAAGCAGTTTGCTTGTTCTAGATATATTTGCTTTGTAAGCATAGAGCATACTTGTGCCAGAAAATAAGGAAATTAAAACCAAATGAGCTGGGTGTTTTTGCTGTGCCTATACACATAAGAGGTTTAACTCCTAGAGGCAGCAGCATAACAGGCAGCCCCAGAAACTGTAGTGCAGTGAAGCCCTCAGCCAGTGAGGTCCCAGCCACCTGAAAAGGGGTTAGTAAATGAATGTGTCTTCTTTGTGCCCTGGGGTGCTGCAGTGCCCACCAGGGACTTCCGTGTAGTGCCAGGGATGGACTGCCTCGGTCAGCTGCCAGGACTCAGCCTGGGCATGCCTTGTGTCATGTTTTGTTGGGGCCCTTCAGTATTTTGTAAATATATTTGGGATGTTCCTTCTCCTCCTTTTCCTGGAGTGGCTCAGTGAAAGCAAATTTTTGTGTTTCTCTATGCTTCTGATTCATTGGCTCCAAGGATGCACTGAGGATGGTATTTCTGGGTTGAAGGAAGTCTGTTTGACTGGCTTGTGTTCTGGGACAGATCTCAGGGACAGAAGCAGGCTTGTGTAAATGGTGGGTGCTTCCTTTTAAGAGCTCTGACCTCCCAGGACTAGAAAAGGAGGGATAGGAATTCTAATCACTGGTGCCATGACACAGTGTACCCCACTTCTTTGGGATGAACATTTGGTTCTCTTGAGGGATGTTCAGTGCTTCTGGGATTGATAATAGAAGGACATTGCCTTCTTTCTCTCTCCTTCCTTCCTTCCTCTTCTCTTTCCTTTTTTCTTCTCTTTCATTTTTTTTTTATAGCTATGCTGTAATCTACTTACCTTTGGTCCACTCCAGATCAAGGCAGGCCTGTAAGCATCCATGAGGCTGCACTTGCATGTAATCTAAAGCTGTACACAATAGAGCTAAAGGAAAGACTTCAGGTAGAAAAGAGCTGAAACTGTTGCTTACTAGTTTCCTGTGGCTCTTCGGCCTGCTTGGTCCAAAGGTTTCAGAAGGACCAAGGCAGAGCTGCCCAGAAAGCCCCAGGTCCCAGCACTAGGCTTTTCAGCCCCCACCAAACCCATGTGCCAGTCAGTTCTGTCCACATGGCTGATCACTGCTGTCCATGTCACCATAGTTTGTACTCCTGGTTTAGCAGCCTCTGAAACTAGCTCCAGCTTTCTGGAGTAACTAGTTCCCATGATCCCTTGGGTATTGTGATTCCATATTGATTGGTCTTAATTAATGTCTCCCTCTGAGGGGTATTCAAAGGGATAAATGCAACTTTTTTGTTGTTAGATTTGGTGTGAGGAAAGCAAAAGGCTGACTGAAATACAAAGTCCCTACCCCCACTCGCCAGAGGAAAGTGCTAGAACCAGTGTCCTTTCCCTGCATTATATCAGATCCCTTTCTTTGTCAGTCAGCCGGCTCAATAAAGGTGCATAACTTTATATCTGTATGAGCCAGGAAAGAATTCATTTCTGATAAGCTGGCAAATGTTCCCGCAGAAGGTGGAACACAAGCTAATAGCTCACTGACTTGGGAGTGTGAAAACCTAGCTGCTGACATACTGGGCCATCTTATCTCAGGACTGGCATCTCACAGTAACAGGGTCAGTAACACCAACAGCACACCGCTTCTTCAGGGAGTCCTTATCGTGGTCTAGATCACCATGGGGTCCCAGGGAACAACTGCAGGGTCCTCCCTTTATGGTTTTCAGGCCTAATTGTGAATCTAATTTTTTAAGTCATTGAAATAAAAGTTTGTATCTAGCTCTAAATAACCATCCCAGTTCCATGCAGGCACAACCAACTCTATTAAAAGTAGCCCTCCCTAGGTTGGCCTTGGGGAACCAAATGACACTCATATACTTATTTTTTTCATGATATGTGTGTTCTCATAGTTCAGGGTAAATCTTGCCTACTGTGTGTCTGTGTTTTGTCAGTTGTTTTAATAGGATTCTGTTCTATTTGCCATAAAGTCTATCATCTGATGAATGTATTTTAGTATCAAAGCCCCTCAAGAAAAACTGTTCAGAAGTGGGTTTCTTGACAGAAATCCAGCATTCTTCTGATATTTCTGGAGAACCAGTATTTGGTACTGATATTTCCTGTGCTCAGTGTTTCTTTATACGCAGTGGGAGGGATGCTTGTTTTCTTTTAGGACTCTGCTTTTGTACTTCAGTCATTAGGCTAGCATTCCTATGTTCTGTGGCTGCATGTCTTTGCCTTTCTCTTCTTAAGCTCCAGTCTAATTGCCTCCTGTTTCTGTGTGGAGACAAAGTAGGGGCTTCAGGTAAACCAGAGCCAGAGGCAGGGTGATGGCTTTGCAGCATTTGGTTAAGTGGCAGCAGCTGCCTTTCTGTCAACCATCCCTGCTGGACGCTTGCTGGTCCCACTGACCAGTCCCAAGGTGCTGGCTCCCCCTACTGCAACTCTGGGGTGTTGCTCTGTGTGTGGAGGAGAAGGAATTTGCTAGTGTTTAAGTAGGCAGAATAACTGACCCAGAGCAGGAGGAAGGTTTGGTGGGCAGAAAACTCGTGTAGCATGTGGCAGGGAGGCTCAGCGGGGAGGAGACCGAAGGCAGGAGAGGGAAGGAAGTTAGCAGTGGGCATGTGGCTGCTGGGGTTGGGCTGCATGGAGGTCCTTTTACCTTTTCTGTTACTGCTTTTTGGGGGGCCCTGCATTTCAGCCCTTCACTGGCTTTCAATTGGAAGTGTCCTCCACTGCTGGGTAGGCTTCAGGGCAGGCAGCTGGGGCGGGCCCCTCTCCCCAGTGAGTGTTCTGGAAGGCAGGGCCTCTCTACTTGGGTTGGATGGCAGAATTTGATTTCTGGCATTTTTAATGGTGGGGATGCAGGCACTTGTATGGGTGTGGGGGTATGTGTGTGCATACATGTGGGGGGTGCTTGTATGTGGATAAGTGTGTTTGTGTACACACCTTGGCTCTGTGGACTAAAAGCCAGACAGGAACATGTTGGTCTAACCCTCCCTGGGGGCACACTCAGCATGACCAGCACATGATCTGTGGGGCAAATATAAAACTCAAGTCCCTTGTTCCAAAAGACTCAGAATTTCAAGATAATGATAGCAAAACCTCAAGCAGAACTGAGGCCATTCTGGGTGCAGGGCCCTTGTGACCGTACTTGCACCACAGTCACCCAGGCTGTCCTGGCCACCCTGCATTTCCAGGTGGATCTTGAAGCAGGGGGTTCTTGTCTTCTGTCCTTTCCCTTGGAAATTGTCCCTGATACACTGGGCAGAGTTGAGCTGATAATGCTTTTCAAAATGTCTGCTTTTATTTCATAAAAGCACAAATAGTCTGGACTAATTAGAGGATGCAGAGCCTGAGCTCTGAATTGACAGAGGCAGCACAAGTCAGGAAATGGGGTTGTCACCCACAGTGGCCGGAGCGGGTCTCTGGGAGTAACACTGGATGTCAAACAGCCTTTTAACCCTAACTATTGGATTCACTACCTTGAAATAAAATCCTTCCTTTGTGATGAGTCATCCCCTGGAGTTTTCTTTTCATTCTTGGTGGAATAGCAAGCCATTTCCAAACTTCTGGTGGCAAAGAGAAGTGGGGAGGTTCCAGAAGTATTCAGTGTCTCTTCCGAGTGGCTGGGCCTTGTTCTTTCCTGGAGAAAAGGTTTTGCGCGGCCAGTGACTTCCAGTTGGGCTCTCTGTAGGATCTCTTGTTTGGCTTCATGTAGGGTGGTGTTAGCATAAAGAAGATACCTCACCGTGCACAAAGCTCTGTGTTCTAGAAGACTGTGACACCAGAGTGGCTGGTGACCATGGGTTTGACCCCCCTAGCTGTGTGCTTATTGCTTTCTTTCACAAGCTTGCTTTTGCTGAGCTGGGGGCTCCAAAACCTTTGCAGTTCTGCTTGGTTTGCAAATGTAGTGCCATTTCTACACACACAGAGCAAAAATCTTTACTGCATTTCCTAACTCTATCTGGGATTGTGTCTGCTAAGTACAGACATTCACAGAACATCAAATAGAAATTATAAACCCATCTTTTGTGGATTTGACTAAGTCATCTTGAAGGAAGTAGCAAATTATAGCTTCGTTTCCACATATCACACTATCTTTCAAACTGTAAATTTCACACTATGTAAAGCATTTTCTAGAGGCATTTAATGTTGTATTAGAATTAGTTTTAATAAATGAATATTTTGAGATACATCTTATAGACCAACATCCTTAAAATGTTATCTGCTAAATATTCACTGTGTCAGAAAGTAAATATTCTAGCAAGATCCATGTTAAGGACATCTAGACTGAGACATGCATTTAAATCCAATATTACCAATAATGTACACATCTTTGACCTGTGAGATCAGCCTTAGCTCTTGCCTGCTGTACAACAAAAGCTATGGCCTGCACCTCCCTCGCCTCATCATAGCTCCGCGTCGATGAGGCGTTGGCTACCGCCTTGCCCCTGTCGTGTTGCCTTAGCTCCATCAGCTTTGTCCTCTCACGTGTATAGGTGGTGAATATATGTGTAAATACATGTATACAAATGAGAAACTGTCCCACAATGTCCTGTGTATGATAATCAGCTCACAGCTTCTGGTTTTCTGCATTGTATGCTGTTTCTAGCTAAGAAAAAAAAATGCAGGATTCCTCTACATAATGTGAAAAAGGTTGTGCTCTTCAAATGGCTAGTTATGAAATTTCTGCTATGTGTTTATGGAAATAACCAAGATGAAGTGTATATATGGTATGTAAGGCTATGCTGTTAAATGTCGCTTAAACTAACCTAGGTTGTGTAGTCTAAAATATTTAACTTGTTACTGTAAAATGTGATTTGTCATTGAGAGATTATTTTTCTGTATGTATATGAGAGTATTTTAGGAATTGAATTTAAGTACATAAAATTATAGAAAAAAATTAACCTATTCCAGTAGTAGAATAGCTTAATCAGATGAACTGGGTTCAACCTGACTAAATTTCTTACATTAAAAAAAAAAACAAAACACAGGTTGTATATGCTTTAGAGATTCAAACGACTTAGGTTTGCATCCTGTGAGGAATATGATAAATTTCATATTCAGGAAATGAGTGGTGATGTGTTAAAATGAAAAACATTCTGTAGCCATGACCTTAGATAAGAACTGGCATTGCATTGAAGATTGATTTATACAGATAGCGGATTCTGAGGGCGGTATGATCGAGAGGCCTGGGAGTCTCTATGTGCCACAAAAGCTTCTTTGGACTCTTAATGGATTAGTTAGAAATCTGAGGTGACCCAGCTGTCCCAACAGAGTTCAGGAGCCTTCAGGGAGGCCTCGCGCTGGCTTGCAGCTCGCCTTTTCCACTCTTCACAGAGTGTCTCTCCCTCTCCATTAGTGTTTGCATTTCCCATGAGACATCCCGGTGTGTTTTCACCCTCTCTAACCATCGCACAGCCAGGTGAGAGGTAAAGTTTAGCATTTCTGGGCTAAACAGCTGAACAGAACAGCTCCCTGAATGGCTGAGTCTGGGTCTCTGACCAAGACCCCAGGAGTAAGAGTTTCCCACCCCCTGTAACTTTTCCAGAAAAGTATCAGCAGCCTAGACTGCTTCTAGGGCACAGAATTTTTAATGCTGCTTGGCCATGAGAAATGCCCCTGCCAGTGACCCAGGGAGTTGCATGAAGCTTTGTGTGTACGCCCCCGAAAGATACATTCATATGTGGTGGGGAACTGAGTTTCCATTTAGCAAATCAGAAATGCTCTGTGATAAGAAGGCATGGTGATTCAGGGCCACTGAATATTAATCACCATTTGCAAAGTTGAGAAGTGGTTTGAAAGGATGAATAGAGACCATGAGTATTAGGTTTTTAACATATCCTCTTAGTGCATCTAATGCTGCCAGTGAACAGGGTTTTTTTTGGTTTTGTTTTGTTTTGAGACAGGGTCTCAATATGCAGTTCAGGCTGGCCTTGAACTCACTATGTAGCCCAGGCTGGCCTCAAACGCAAAGTGATCCTCCAGGGTCTGCCTCCTAAATGCTTGGATTACAGGTGTGCACCACCACCTTAATAAGACTGCTCAACAGTCTTATTCATAGGCCCAACTCTGGTGAGCGCTGAGTCCAAGTATGGTTCAGGAAGCTTTGTGGATTGTGTTGAGGTGTATGAATACTCTACAAATCACCCCGAAGAACTGTCTACAGGGTCTGTAACTGCCTTTATTCCCAAAGATGGAGCCATGTAGGGATCTCTTTGTTCAAGGATAGCCTGGGAAGACCACTTCAGGCCAGTGAACAGAAGTAGGCAAGCTCTGGTCCCCTCTTCCTGCTGGGCCCTGACACTTCTCCCCAGGTTGATGGGCTCTACTGGGGTTGTCAGTAGGGCTGTGCAGCAGATAAATCAGCCAGTTTTCTATCTCCTAGGCCCTCCTTGCTCTAAGTCTGTGGGTGAAAGCCTGAATGTGGGGCCATGCCCAGCAGTGCTGGCAAGCCCCCCCCCCCAGCCTTTGTCTGTTTGTGAAAGAATGTAATGAACTGCCACACCAGGACCTTGGTTTCCAGTGGTGAGTGAGCCACAGTGCAGGCGGCAGTTTGCTCCCCTCACAGCGCTCCCAGGGGTAGGACCAGGCCACTCCTGAGGGATGTCCTATTGATTGTAATATACTTCTGTTGCCAAATAATGGTACTATTTAATTTTCCATAAAAGGGAGATTATATTGTCTACTATGTAATGTTCATGGGGTTCTAAAAATAACTAGACTTTATTATAAATTGTCGAATTATGTATTTGTCTAAGGTTTGATGAAGCGGGGCCAAGAATATTAGGTTTTTGTTTAAAAGAAGCTGAAGTTGTTTTGCTGTTTGAGTGTCACTTTGACACCTATGTGTGAAATGTTAAACTTCATCTCTCAGATTATGGTAACTGGGTTCTTTTTTTGTTTTGTTCTGTTTTTTTAAACCAGTAGCAACACCAGTAAAGATGGCTATTCCTGTGCATTCTGAATCTAAAGAGAACAGTTCCTTGGTCATTTTGACCTGTATGGTTTAAATTCACATAGTTCACGAATAAAATGAGAAAAGGCAACCTTGCTACAGTGGATTATTTTGGTTCCTTTCTGCCCTGCCTTCTCACTGGGTCCACAGCAAGTGAAACCCCTGCGAATGCTGCCTCTGTATTTCCTTTTCCTACAGAAAAGGCTGAAGTTGTGCAAGGAAAACTATACAAAAATAAACCTAGAGAGTAAAACAAACCAACAACACTTTCTACTCTCCTACGCCTTCTTCAGATGAATGTTAGCACAAGTGGAAATACATTGCTTGTGCCAAGCATTTAATCTGAGAATAAGAGAAATTCTTATTTTCATGGTGCGTAGCATGGGAAATGATGTGATCAGCTAGAGGGCGAGCGAAGGCGAGACTGTCTTCCAAGGGCATTCAGAGGAATCACCCTCGGTTTCTACAAAGCTGCCGGCACAAGCATCTCTATAGTCCCTAACTTCTTTTCCTTCTGGGTGCCATTGGCAAACCCAACAGTGAGTTGTATTTTTGCACATTTTCTTTTGTTCTGGTGTCCAGGCAATCCTATTTCACCACTGATTTAACTGGTAAATAAACCCTGTAAGCTTTCTAGGTGGCTTTAACAGGATTTGGATTGTGACTGAGACCCTATGTTCACTTTTGACAGACATAAAGCCTATGCCTCTTGCTTGATATTTGAAAATTTAAAACTTACATGAGGGCTGGGAGAACAATCAGAGGGCCAGTGGCTGAGCACCTGGCTAGTGTATGCAAGGCCCTGGCTTCAATCCTCTGTAATTTTTTTTTTTTTACTTCATTATTTAATACAGGGTCTCACTATGCAGTTTGGTCTTGTACTGATCCTCCTGTTGCAGCTTCCCCAATGCTGAAATTACAGGTGCGTGCCACCATACCCAGTTTCAGTGGCTAACAAGGTGTGCCCAGGTTCCAGGGCTGGCATGGCATGTGGTGCCAGAGATTGAACCCAGGTCCTTGTGCTTGCCAGGGAGGTGTTTCGATCACTGGGCTATCTCCCTAGCCCCAGGACATGTATTTTGGATTTACTTCAGTTGTAGTTTTCTGCACGTGCATACCCTGGGTACTTCCTAATAGCTAACATGCATCATGTGCATCTTACGCATAAGGCACTATTCAATCAGGTAATTTATTTTTTAATGAAGTCTTTTTAAAAAATTTTATTTATGTGTGTGTGTGAGTGTGTGTGTGTGTGTGTGTGTGGCCAGCTCAGCCCACCAGG
>NDGN011515097.1:0-20133 GCA_002564285.1 Tympanoctomys barrerae
ACCACAACCACCACCATCATCACCATTGCCATTACCCGGCCATCACTATCATTACTACCTCCTCTACCATGATGTCACAACAGCCGTCACCACCACCTGCAGCCCTTCTGCCATCATCATCTTTGTAAGGACCTCCTCCTCCCTCATGACCACCGCTCCACCATCACTGTCACTATGGTCACCATCACCATCACCATCACCACATCTCTATCATGTTTTCCATTCGCCTTTGATCATGCAGAGGTGAGAGTGTAAAATCCCACCACCAGTGCCTCTCTCCTGCTAATTGTCCTTACCCTCACATATTCATCTTCATTTCTGTCTCCTCACACTCAGAGAGACCCATCAAAGCTTGAACCTATGGGGCTGGCCATTCTTTCTGGTCTGTGTGGAACGGTTCCAATTTAGGCCTGTTGTCCCTGCTCCATTGTCAGTAGCTCCCCTCTCAACTCTGTCTGGTTTGCATACTAAATTTTGTGGTCATCCTAGTTGAGACCACATCCAGCTTCTGACTGAACGCAAAGCTCAGCAGCTAACGCGGCACTGAGCTGACTGGGTTTCATTCTGGGACTCAGCTGGCTGGGCGGGTCACACACCCCATAGTCACTGGCAACTGATGATGTTCCCTGCTGCCCCTCTGTCTCCCTCCCTTCCAGGAAACCCCTGCGAAAAGATGAAAATGGCACCAGCGTTGCTGAGTATCCTATGAGCTCCTCACAGAGCAACAAAGGGGTGGATGTGAGCAACGCGGTGGTGTGAGTCTGCAGGCCCTGGACCCACTGGCCAGAGGGACACCCTGGTGGCACTAGTGGACATGGGAAGCTGACCCTGGCTTGGCCGGGACTTCATTGCCTTGTAGGCCTCAAGCCTCCTGAAGGAGAAACCGACCTCTTCCCAGGCCAGCCCCAGTTGGCCAATGGGTTGGGGCAGCGCAGACACTGGGCTGAGCCGGGTCCCCTGCATGCAGCACCGGGGCAGCATCACCGCCCAGGGCTCTCCACATCCTGCTCCTTGTCTTGTGTTTGGTCCACTGACTGTTCCCCACCTGCTGTCTAAAGCACGGGCTCTGACAGGCAGCAGGTCTGTCTGCCTGTGGGGGGCAGGGAGGCACCCCCCTTTTAGCTAAAGGAAGGCTAATGAGGCCACTCTCCGGCTTGAAGACCTTTCCTCCTCCAGGAAGTGGCCTGCTTCTCTGTGGACATCCCAACAGAAGCCATCGACACAGCCATGAGATAGATGTCCCCTTTCAAAGGTGCTTCCCACACAGCTGTCCATCCCCCTTTTGTAATTGTCCTCAGTCTTCAGGGCCTGTGTCCACCCTCCAGTTCCTACTCACACCATGGTCGTGGCTCCCACCTGCTTGTCACAAGCCCAGCCCAAGAACTCTCATGAGCAGACAGACATGGGGCACATTTACACAGTGTTGTGTCACAGAGACTGAGGCTAAGTGACCCTGGAAAGGCCAAGGCCCCTGCATCTGTTCTCACACAGCAGTACACAGCTGTGGGAGCCCCACGTTCATGTGAGCCAGGCCCTGTCTCTTTGGGCAGAGGTTGACCCTTGTGCCAAGCCCACTGGGCACTCTAAGCTAGGCCAGTGCTGGCCTGGGGCCCCCTCTCTGGGACTGTCCTCCTGAGGTCTGGCAGTGGCACCTAGAGCCTCTTCTGAGAGCCCCTGAAGGAGTTTTCTTCCTGAGTCCTGTGGTCCAGTGCTCTAGACGTGTGAGTGTGGAAGGCGGAGGTGAAGGGCAGGAGCCTCCAGACTTGGTCACCTCTGCCCTACCTACCAGTTTCGCAGGTGGCCACCTCCCAGGATGATACATTGCGAGGTCTGTGGAGGCAGTGACCTTGTGAACTCACCTCCTTTGGCAAGTTAGGAGGACATTCCTGACCCTGTGGTTCCCCCACCACCCTCAGATACCTGCTCAGAAGGAACCAGGCACACGTGACAGTTACAGCCGGTGGCCTTAGCTGGCTTGACCTCGTCTGTCCCTCCACCACCACTGTACTTCTCTGGCAGGTGTTTGGGTTGTGGTAAGACCCTCCAGTCTGGGTGAGGTGGATCGACATGAAAACTGGTCCCCACTTGACCAAAATGTCCACTGTCCCAGTGCCCTGTGCCCAGAACTGTCTGTCACTGTCCTTCTCCTGGCCAGTATGTGCACACTGAGGTCAGACCCAGGATATGCCCTCCCACAGAGGCTTTTGTCTTTCTTCCCCTTCTCCTCCTTCATTTGAACTTCACTCTCATGGCATGCCTAGGCATCGTCATGGTGCTGCCAGAAGCCCCTGCCCGGTGAACGCTTGGCAGTACTGTTAGGATGCAGAGTCAGGTGGCAGGCAGGCCAGAGGAGGGGCTTCAAGTTCAGAGCCAGAGAGAGAGAAGCCTGGCACAGCCCACTGCAGGGCACTGTGCCCTGCTGCCCACAGTTTCCTGGTCCCCCCTGAGCCCCCTCCCTGAGCACATACCTGGGCAGGTGAGCAGGAATCTGGCCCTAAGCACACCGTACCTTGGGCTTCATGGACAAAAAAGCAGGCACTCTGGGCCAGTCCAGAGTGGCCAGAGGGTGTCTTTGGCTGGAGGCTACTGGCTGAGGGGTGAGCTAGGGCAACCGAATGGCCGAATATACATGCCCACTGAGTACCACTGTCCTGACTATAGCTTAAACATCGTAAGCCCAGATTTTGCAGTGAGGCTGCAGGAACCTGTGGCACTTCCATCATGCTGGCCCTCGGGACACCCAGGACTCCAGCTCACACGTATGCTCCCCTCCATCCATCTTGTACTGTCACTTCGCAGCTAGTTAAGGAAAACCAAGAAAGAGTCATATTCTTTTAAAAGAATGTTCACCTGAGAACAAAGCCTCCAAATTCAGGACAGGTATTCAGAGGACTTATAGGCAGCGGGGGAGGCTACCAGGCTGTCACGTGGGCAACTGATGCACATGGCAGCCTGCTGCAGCCTGGTATCTGAGCTTGGAGCTTTTGTGTCAAGTGAATCTGCAGCCCCTCGACCCAGACGCCTTCTCAGACGGATCTGCAGTCGAGAATGAGATGTGCGTTCTGGTTCTGCACTTTCTCAGATGTTTCTCACCTTTCTGGTAGGTGACCCCCCACTTTGGAACTCAGTGACATTTGGGAGTTCCCAGAGTTAGCAGGTGTTGTGAAGAGGCTTTTGGGGAAGTTTTGGAAGAAAGATGAATAGGTATAAAAATATAAACATATATATTATATAGTTATATATTTAAAGAAATATCTGTATATATAATTACTGTACTCTCTGCATCTGTACAAAGTATGACTCCACAGCCGGGGTAGCGTGAGACGTGATGCATGAATGTAAATACCCTGGACTCTGCCTTCTTAGCGATGTGCCATGTGTATGGGGACAGGGGCTCTTGTCCCTAGGCAATCTGTCTCAATGGACAAACATCTGTCTATGCCATCTTGTCCACCAATGAGCCATTAATGTCGATTTCATGCTGAGACTTCTGTACAGGAAGCAGGACGGGCAGCCTTGGGGGTTGTGCTATATGCTGTATGAAGAAAGAAGCACCATGACTTTTTTATTTTCAATAAAAATATACTTAAAAGGCTGCTGTCCATTGTCATGTGTGGTAGGCGCAGGGTGGCAGGGGGAGGGGAGGTGGGAGGGCAAAGCATATTGCGTGAAGGTCCTGCCTGGGGAGGGCTGGGGACCTAACTTGCGTTCTCACTCTGTCACCCAAGGTTGGTATTTATGGAGATTTCTAAGATCAGTCTGGTCCCTCATCCCTCCTGTCCAATACCACCTTGATCCTGGCCAAAACAGAATAGGCTGACCAACTTCCTAGAGTGCCTGGGCCGGGGAGGTCCTCAAGAACCCAAGATGCTAAAAAAGGAAGTCCCAGGCAATTGACAGAAGCCAGTGACAGATACTCATGGGAACCCATAGAGCAGAAATCAGCGGGCCACCCTGGTGGCGCACATGGAGGTGGCCTGTGTCAGTCTTCTCCTATGTTCGTCTCTGTCTGCAAGTCCCCTTATCAGCATCATGGCCTCCCCTGCACACTGAGGCAGAAGACTCCAAGAACACAGGGCTCGCAGGTGCCCCGGAAGGGAGTGGAGCAGGAGCCACTGTGGGAGCTCATGCTGCACCACCAGGCCAGCCTCACCAGGGCAACTGTACTTCCCAGTGCTCCCAGCACTCCTAGGGGAAGCAGGTCCTCTTGAGTGGGCTGGGAGGGCTATAGGCAGGGAGGGAGAACAGATGTGTCACAGCATTGGGACCCCCATCTTCAGGGCCAAGGAATAGATTGGAGAGCTGGGTGCAGTGGTCAAGGTCAGGCAGAGACTAGCAAACAGGAACAGGACTGGGCGCAGCAATGGCTTCTGGTCACTAAGCCGGACTGCCTCCCCACAGGGGGTACTACTGACCTCACATACCCTACCCAGGTTCCCCCACAGCCTCTGGGCTCTGTGACAGCTGAATATGAGGGTCCTGCCCAGAGTGGGGCCCCAGTGTCCCTAAAGTGTCCCAAGTCTCATCACGTGGCAGAGGTGGGGAGGATCAGTTCAAGGCAGGCACTGGCCTGGGGCCTGCACCCCAGGCATCAGAGTGGTGAGGATATTCCTTCCCAAGCCCTGAGGCTTTCTTCTCAGTAGTGTCCCTCCCACTCCCGAGGACTCTGTGAGCTGCCCACGTGGAAGGGCTGCAGGGCGTCCCCCCCACATACTGGAGCTATCACACAGACACAGCACCAGACCTCCCCTATGTGACACTTTTTTCTTCTACCTCTCTCTGGGCCTTTGGCCACTTGTTCCAGTTCCAGGTGACCAACAGCACACTGCTCCACCGTCTGACAGCCCCAAGTCCTGCTCTGTAGTCCTGTGGCCACTGACAAGATGTGACAGGCAGCAGGACACACAGGGCACCCTGCCTGGCACCCAGAGCCCTGGTGGAGTCCTGCCTGGCCCTCACTGGCGGCACTGGCAGGGTTGCTCTTCTTCCTTCGGTCCCAGATGCCATGCCTACGTCCCTCTGGGCTGTGCTGCGGCACAGAAGGGATTGGTCCTGTCCTGCCCACCCCTGTTCTGTCTGGCCCTGCGAGAGCCCAGGCCCTGAGTCGCAGGTGAGGGCAGCTCTCCTTGGCACATCCATACCAGCCAGCTAGTGACCCGCACCACGGGACCACCTGCGTCCACCTCCACCACTCCCACACACTGTCCTCAGCACTGAGTGCCTTCCTGCACCCCTACCTCTGCCACTCAGCTCTCAGAAAGAATCCGAGGAACGCTACTGCATGTGGCAGGTGCCCTGTCTCCATCTATGCACCAACAGCACCTCGGGCTCCAGGCACCTCTATTCTGGTAGGTAGCAGGCTGCCAGACCTTCCTCTGTCCACCCTGCTGGTAGTGACCAATCTCGAGCCCCATCTTCTCCCTCTCCCCGAGCTTTCCTGAACTGATGTCCCTGGGCTCCCGGCTTCAGGTGTCTATCATTTGTTCATTCAGTCTGTTCCTAAATATGAACACCTGCTGCCTGCCAGGTGTCACACTGAGTGCAGAGCTTAAATCCCCCCACCAAGGTCCCATGTGGAGACATCAGAGTTCCTGGCTTCTCTGGTTTGGTAGGCCCTGCCTCGGTCTCTGGTGCACTCTCCAGTCCCACCACCTGCCCACTTCCAGTCCCTCAGCTCCAGGCTTTCGCCAGCTCCACTCCACAGCTCTGGTCCACCTGATCTCCCTCCAGCCCACCCACTGGCTCCTTGGGGCCCATTCTTGGCTTCCCAGGACCCTACCATCCTCCCCAGCCCCTTCCCTTGCTGGCTCCAGCCCCTGCTACCCAGCCAGCTTGCCGCCTCTGCCTCCAGTCTCTGCGTGGCCACTCTCATGTGCTGTCAGGCTCCTGAGGGGCTGCCTCTTCCCTTCCCCGAGCACGCAGAACACACGCCTGCATGTGCACAACTGAGCAACACCCTCTTCCCCAAGCAGCACTGACAGCCCGCTTGGTAGTGCACCCTTCTGTGCCCTCTCCTGTGGCAGTTTCTGTCCCATTACCTTCTGCTGTTGGCCCCTGAGGCCCTCCGCCCACCTCCACCCTAGGCATGCACTGGGGGCCCAGGCAGTGTCCTCGAAATGCACAGGGAAACAGATCATTGAGCCTGGCAACACATCTGTACCATGTGAAGAGAGGGTGACAGCAATGTGGAGACGAAGGGACCTGTGGGCCAGCTTTCCTCACTTTTTGACTCCTTTTCAGAGCCTAGGAGGTAGGAGGATATCCCTATTTTATAGAGAGTGGACCTAGGTGTGAAGATGTTCAGGATTACTGAGGGTAGAGAAGCTGTGAGTGGCAGAACTGCAGCTCACTCCTAGCTCTGGATGGCTACATGTTCCCAAGCCTTCCAGCGCAGGCCGTCCCTCAGAATTCAGGCACCTGCTGCAGCCACACCTCCGCCCGGTTACCCTCCCAAACCTCTGGAAGCAGACCAAGCACAAGAGATCCGGGGTGCTTCCTGCACCCTGGGAGCTGCATCAGCGATTCCCAGATCTAACACAGGTCACACAGCATGTGACTCTGGCAAGGCTCTTCCCCTCTTGGATCCTCGGTTTCCTTATCTGTAGATGGAGACAGAGACCAGCCGCAGCTGGCTCCTTCCCCCCAGCAGCACCTTGTGGCTGTCTGTGACCATCCCTGTCATCTCTATCCTGTCACCTTGGTTTGTGCTCAGCACAGCACTTCTCACCACTGAGTGTAATTGCTGGTCTGTGTGCATGCTTGCTGACTTTCTCTTCCTGTTAGAATATAAGGTGAGCGGGAACAGAGGCCTTCTCCGGCTCTTAGTCAAGTTCATTGCCAAATCTCCAAACACACCTGGAAATATTTGTTGAATTAATTGTGGGCTACAAATGTACTACAATAAGGAATATAAAATTTTATTTCATATAGCTGTTGGAGTGCCCACCTCCTTGGGTGTGCCCTGGGTAGGGGCTGGGGGACATGGAGAAACTGAACTTTGCAGGGTGACGGCATTTTTACCCTTCTCACTTCACTGGTGTCCTTCTGCTGATTCAGGTTCCTGTGGACAGATGCTCTGTCTTCCGGCGTCTTCTCTGGACCTGCTGCCCTCTAGGAAGCACCTATGTATATCTGTTGTGTCTGGCACAGGGAGCTGGTCTCAGTCACACTGTCTTTGGGGTCCTCTCAGGTCTCTGCGGCAGAAGAGCTGGCAAGGGCTGCTTCTTGGACAGGCGGCTGTGGGCTATGCCTGTGCCTTTCTGACCTTCTGATGTCACTGGCTAAGCCCCACTGCTCCCCCTGCAAATGCCCAGCTGTGGCAGTCTTGTCCTCTTGACTGTGGCCTCTGCCTAATTTCCTGTTCTTTTAGCAGCAGATCCCTGGGGACTTCCAAGCTCTGCAAAAGGCTGAGAACACTTTTGGAGGTTTGTGTGACACCATCGCCCAGGGCTCTCCAGTGTATTTTCACCTGGGCACTTGTGTAATGTCCTTAAGAGGGAAGGCTCAGACATGCCGCCCTGTCTCCCAGCCCTACTCTACACTTCTCCCTTTTTCTTTTGCCAACCATCCACGAACATCTAGAAGAAGTGGGCTCTCTGCTCCTTCATCCTGTGTGACCTGTTTTGGCTAGAACTTTCCTAGCCTCCTCCTACCTGGCACAGCCCACGGACCAGACTGGGGCACATGATTTCCTGGAGAATAAAAAGTATACCATTTATTATTTTCAGAATATGACCCCATCACAGACACAACAATGTACTCACACTTGAAGTCCAAGTGCCGACAGAACGCAACATATGGAGGAGGTTTCCCAGTTACTCATTCAGGCTCAGAAGCGGGGGCGCCACATGAGCACAGCAGCATGGGAACACCACCCTGCAAGGAGTGAGAGCCACATACCCGCAGCAAGCTGTGACTTCATTTTAGCAAAATAGCAGCTGTCGCATGGCACCGCATTTTAAGCTAAATGGCTGCTCGGATGCCAGGTGCTCACAGCAAAGCCAGGTGCAGAGGGCAGGTGGGGCTCCCAGGAGGCCCACCCCATTCTGACCAGTGCTAAATCCCCACTAGGCATTCCTTCCTGACCTCTTTATAGGACAGGAAATGTCGCCTCATTGCAGTGGGTGGAACTGCTACTCAGTGAGATTAAGAAATTTGCCCATGAGCAGAGCTACAGGCAAGTCCAGAACCCCTCCCCTGGAGGCCTGGCTGCAAAGCCTGCCCCAGTGCCCCTGTACTATGGAAGTTGCCCACACCCTGCTGTCTCCCTAGCCCCACCACACTCACAGTCCTCCATTAGCAGTGTGGCTGTCCTCACCTGGAATGCGCTTCTGTCCTGCATGCTTGATTACTTGCTGATTCTTTTCCAAGTAGACAGCTCAGGAAGTAGAAATCGGCGTGTCTGGCAGGCAGCCCCAGGACGCTTTCTCTTCTCCCCTACAGGGCCCTGTCTGGGCTGCATGGTTTAAAAAAAACATCTCATTCTTCCCAAAACAACCAAATTCTGGTGCCCACCAGTATTCTGGGTGGTATATTGGGCATGGCTGGCGTTACAGGGGATTACCCTGGCAACCCACCTGACCTCAGCTTTCCTGAGTGCAACCACCCAGGATGGTGGTGGGCTGATAATCACTATGTGCAGAGGTAGAGTCAATGGCAGGCTGGGTGCAGGAGTAATGCCAGGGACAAGAGGGTCCCTGTGAGGCTGAGATGGCTCCAAGCAACCCTAAGTAAATCCAATCCTTCTTGAGCCCAGAAACAGGAGGTCAGTCTATACCATGTAGCAGACTCACCATCCATGGGGCCAGCAGCAGCATGAGGGACGGTCCCAGGCCTGTCAACTGGCCCAGGCACCATAGGACTTCTGCTTGGATGCTCTGAGGCTGCTGCTTCTGCTCTGCAGGCCAGGCCACTGGCAAGAACTAAATTAAACCAGGACCATGTGCTCTACAGTGGGTATCACATTCAAAAGAAAAACTATAAATTCAAACTCACCAAGCAAAATGTACTGTGGCCAGTCAGCCATGAGGCTGCCAGTAGTGATCTGATTTAAGCGATTCTAAGTTACTTTGCTGGCCAGATGAGTAGCAAAAGATTTTACCAAGCAATAACTGCCAGTTTATGTAGGTAGAACTTGGACTTGGGAGACATACTCACGTTCCAATTTTACTCTATCTCTGACTGAATGAATCTTGTAGATATTTCATTTCTATGTGCCTCAGTTTCATCTGTAATATAGGGTTGATAATAGGAATACCTACCTTACACTATCATGAAGCTTGAATGACATTACATAGTGAACATATATGACATGTGGTAAACCCTCATAAACATGATCATACAGGAGAGCAAATCTCTTCAGGGCTGAGTGAACTCTTAATAGATCCCAAATCCAATAGAGTTCATCATCACAATCTTCAATTCATACAAGTTTATTCTTTCACATAAAACTATTAAAGGAAGGGAGAAACTAAATGTGACCATTTTTTCATATAAATGAATTCATTCCCACAGTAGAGGGGAGAACACCTTTGCAGGTGAAGTAACTCTGGTTTAATTATAACTGATGACAGATAATCAATAAACAGAGTTGCCAATACAATTGAGCTGCCTCAGAAAAGCCCTCAGGTTTCTCTACCCCATGTTCCCAGCACACTTTAGACAAAAGAGCCAGGAACCAACAAGAGGAAAGAGAAAAGAACATGTATTGAGTGGGGAGGCTCTGGTTTGGAGTCCAGGGGTCTCCCACTCCTAGTGCCACTATGGCCAGCTGCATGACCTCGGATAAGGCACTTAACCTCTGGGCCTCTGCTGACCCATCTGCAAAACTGGGAAGATAAAAACATCTGTCTCACATTGGGGAAGGGCTAATAAGTGAAGCTAATATACGCAAAGAGCAGACACTCAGTATACAGTGGCTGCTGCTGTTTCTCTTAAATTCCCTTAAAAAGCTCACTTCTTGCTGCTAGCACTGGAGGAACTGGCTAGCTTCTTACTAATCGTCCCTCAGCCACCTCCCCAAGGGTTCATAAAACTCCACTGAGTTCAACTACTCTGTTCTTCTTAATTTGTCAAAGTACTCAGTTTATCCAAAATACACATTTGCAAATTAACATGATTAAAGAGGTATAATAAATGATATCAGCGTCCAGTTAGTCCCAGATCCCAGCTCATGGGACAGCCTTGGTGATGACTCATTATCTCTGATCCAGTCCAATCTTGCTTGACCTGCTGTCACTTGGAAATGAAGGTGAAGTTGCTGCATCCATGTGGCCTCACTGAATGAAATTCCTAGAGAAGAGATTTGCTAGAAACATCTGGTGACTGGCAGAATGGCACACTTGCAAAGAGATGACACACAGGGACACTGGAGATTCTCAGCTAATGACTGTGTTTTGGCTGCCATAGGTTTGGTAGGTCTTGATTCTGAAGCACTGGTTGAAAGAAAAACCAAAAAAGCCTGCAGCTGTGAGCTGTCCCCTCGTGTGGCCTTCATAAGGTAGCACCAGTCTTCCCAGAAGTCCATGGATCCCAGTATGCTCTCCCAGGTCAACAGAGTCCTCTGCCTGAGTGAGCCCTCTATCATCCCCAGAGAGATGGGTAGGTAGCTCCATTTTACAGATAAGGAAAAACAGTGATCCAGAGAGGTTTAATAACTTGTCCAAGGTCACCCAACTAGTAAGAGGCATGCCCATTATGAAAAGTTACTGGACTGGAACCTATGCACTTGGAGATTTGGGCCACTCCACTCTAGAAAATTTCAGAATATTCTGTTCACATGCTGAACTTTTTGGATATCATGAGGGATGTGAAACTGCATCAACACCTTGGCCTTTCCCCAAGTCAATAATCGATGTGGGCCATACCTGGACCAGGTTGGGATCTCCCCTCCCTCTGTCTTGCTTTCACAGCTGTCCCCTGGGGCTGTGTATAGGGTAACAGGAGCTACCATGAGCAGTATCTGGGAGCACAGTCATTGGAGGTCAGACAGCCTGGAGTCCAGTTCTGGTTCTGCCCCTTACAAGCTATGTGACCTTGGGCAAGTGGCTTTCTCTCTCTAAGCTTTAACATGAAGATAAAAACATAATAGAATGTGTACCATTACCAGCCCTGCCTCCCCTTTTTTGCATGTTTTTTTTTTTTTTTTGGCAGTCTTTCAACAACCCTATGAGGTAGAAAGTGCTGTTGTCCCCATTTTACAGATGAGGAAACACTAATAAAATTCCCAGACCATGGACGTGTGTGTGTTGTGTGCGCGCGCGCATGCATGCATGCACGTGCGTGTGTACATCTGTGTAAGGGCTGTAGCTCAGCGCCCCTAGGTGACCTTCATCTCAGCTGAGGGGCAGCATACGTTCTGTAAAGATGGTAAATATTTCAGGCTTTCTGAATCACAATCTCAGTTGCAGTTCTCCAACTCTGCCCTGCCGCATAAAAGCAGCCACAGACAGTATATACGAGGTGGATGTGGCTGATTCCAGTAAAGCTTTATAGAAACAGGTAGTAGAATGCACTTGTATCATAGAAACATGGTTTCTGGTCCTTGACCTAGGTGAAAGGCAATGCCTCCTGCCTGCTCGGGGCAGTCCTGTTAACTCTATTAAGCCTCCTCTCTTCCTAGTTTCTATTTTCTAAGTGGCTGAGCCCAACTTGCTGGAGAGCTGACATAAGGTAACAACAGAAGATAAGGACACCAGGAATCTGTAGCAAATGCAGGCTGGGGACACTTTCTATCAGTAAAGTGGCCACATGCAGTGGGGACAGCACTGACATCAGGCTTACAGAAAAATGTTACACATCTCAAGGACAAGGAGACAGATATGCCTGAGTGTGACTAAGGACCCCAGTGGGTACTAGGGTAAAGGTAATAGGTCTAGATGACAGAAATCAGTAAACAGGGGCTCCAACAAAAGATCTGCATTAAGTGCTCACCTCCAGCCCTCAAGGAAGATGCAATTACAAAGGGAAGTTGAGGCAGAAGTTCAAAGAACTGGGCAAAGAAGATGGGGTTGGAGAAGAAGCTGGGGATAAGTTGGGATCTTGTCTAATGGGAGGATGGGGCCAGTAAGAGCCAGGCTGCCTGGGCCAGTACATGTATAGGACTAGCCAAGCACCAGGTCTGTGGTTAAACCCAGATGGAGAAGTCAGGAAGACCTCTGCCAGGGAAAGCAGCCAGGGCCTCCTTCCTCCAGCCCACTTCTGAGTTCCCCTCTAGGAATTCTGGCACTCAAGACAATGTTGCAATTCAATCCTTGCTGATCCACTGCATAGCCCAAGAAAAATCTGTCCCTCCATTGAATGCATTCAATCCAATAGATATTAATTAACACATACTACATTCCAAATGCTGGGGCTGCAATCCTCAAAGCCATTGTCATTTTCTAATGAGGTAAATATAGGTTCCACTCAGTGTAATACAAGACAAAATGTTCACAGAAGCTCAGCCAAAAAACATGACCGGGGCAGAGGACAGTTCTGGCTGAAGGAAGGCCTTTCAGAAGAGTGCACTGCTAAACACAAAGAAAGATCACTTCTGTACTCTTAACACAGGGCCTGATGTTTTCAGAAGAGTAAAGATCTTCCACCCTGTCTTACTAGAATTCCTGTGGGACACTGAAAAATCTAGGACTTCTTTCCCCTGAGAAACATGAATCTATTAAACTTTCTGGAAGAAAAGGGATGGTTCTTCATGAGCAACATAGAACAACAACAACAACAAAAGAATGGTCTCATGACCTCAAAGTCCTTCTGAGAGAATGGACCTCAATAAATCTTGTATTTCCTTCAGCAAAGGACCCAAAAGAAAGCCTTTTCCTTTTACTAACTGCAGTTTAAAGGGAGTTAGAAGTTGTAACATTTCTGAAGAAATGGCTTTCAAGACCTAACCTCTACCTCTATAAGCTGATTTTTAAAAACCCCAGGCTCACAAAGATAATTAAAAAATGTATTTAATAGCATGTCAATATATAGCTTAAATGTGTAGTAAGCCTTCTGTTAGTCAGTGCATCACAGAGATAAAGAGATATGTCATTTGGAATGTACAGTTGAACTCTAGGTATCAGTGTGGATAAGTCTTGGTGCTCTGACACTGTTAAAATTCTGCTTCATGAAACGTAACTCCAGGTGTCATGCTTGGTGCCAGTGCAGGGACCCATCCAGTCCAGTATGCAATCTATAGTTATAAACTGAATTGTATATAAATATTAACAAAAGAATAAAATTTATTATTCATAAAACTAAGGTAGTTATCATAAAGCTTACAAGAAAGTACAGCCTAGAACTAATGAGCTAAAAAAACTAGTCTCAAAAATAATAAAACTTACTGGACAGATTTGAAAAATGACATTATAAAACAAGGAGAACAATCGGCACAGTCTAGCCACCTGATTTCTAAGTGCACTTCGTAACGCTCCTCGCAAGCCGTCACTTTTCCCGGGAGAATGACAAGAAGCTTCACTCAGGCGTCACTGGCTTAGGTGACGGGTTTTTATTGCATTGCCAAGAGTGGATTTTAAGAAAAAACACTACAAAGGTTTCAAAAACCCTATTTATTCTCTATCATCAAAAATAGCAACAGGGGGACTTATACAACTTTTCTGTGAGTACCCACCAGTCTATTTTTTTTTCTTAAAAAAAATAGAAGTTAGTTAAAGAAAAATGATTTGGTTTTTAAAAAATAATGTAAGGAAACACTTAATCAGATAGCCCAAGGAGTCATCAGAAATATGTGTAGCAAGAAAGCTTCATTTGTGGCCCTGTCCGGCCGTTGCACATCTTTTACTAAACTAGAAAGAGAATGTTCAGTACCAATATGTTCCCCAACTTGCTTGGATCAAATTGTTTTGTTTTTAAACCCATTATTGCTAAACCAGAGTGTTGACACTGAGCGCCGAGGAGTCCACTCATAGAGGATAAAATTGAGAGGCTGCTTCTGAGGACTGGATTTCCACCTGGGCCATTTTGAACTGGGTGCACTGCAGCCACTTGCGGAGGGCTGCCAGGCCAGCACTGCTCTGGCCCGAGCCGGGCAGCGTCCTTAGGCTGTGGTGGTTCACGTTGTTCTGAATGGCCTGGAGGCGCAGCTGGAGGCCTGCAGATAAGTGCTGTTAAGAAAGGGCAGATGGTTTGGTTTAGTGACTTCCTCCTAGACCTCAGGTCAGCCTAGGGAATGTCAAGGAGGCTGCATCTGAAAACAGCGCTTGGCCTGGTTAAAGGGCTATATGTCCTGCAAACATTTAGGTTTGGCAGTGCTCAGGCTAGGGAATGTGGGCTTATCCTGTGTTTCTAGGGGTCACCCTGGCCCAAATCCATCTAAATAATGACAGACTCGCCTTTAGGACTCTTGCTATGGGAATGTACAGGCAACATGCCAGGTTCTTGGCTGACACACACACTGGTGCCCCGCAGCAACTCAGCACATGGGCCTGGTATAGTGGAGAAGTGCCCTCGCTCTGCTGTCAGGCCCCCCAAATTCAAATCCTGGCTTTTCAACATGCAATTTGGAAATGAGGTTGACTGCCCTGTGTTAGAGTTTCCTCTGGGTAGTGCAGAGATGCTTACACTTCTTCAGGGGTTCTATAAACACAAATGAGTTAATAGTGTGCCTAGAAAAGAACATGGATGTAGTGGGTGCTTGCTACATTTAATATTACTATAATCTCCCTATTATCATGTCAAGTGACATGAGGAAGCTAGGCTGAAAGTCTTCCCTTAGTTTGTCATCAGTTCTGTCGGCTCTTCTTTGCATTCTACCATGTAAAATTGCTATGGGTTGCCATAAAGCAGAGACGGTGGGGCAAGCAATTTGGAATGTTTTCGGGTGGGAGCAGGGGAGACTCACTTTCATGGTGAAAGGTGAAAACTAACACTGAGATGAGCGATGTGGGCCCCTATTCCAGCAGTGCCCACAAACAGACCTAAGGGTGCAATTAGGACACAGAAGCTGCCCGACATTCACAGCTGCCCTGCTCTCTCAGGGTCTGGCTTTTATCAGTCCACACCCTGCCCTTCCACTGGCAGCCCTCCCCCACCACAAGGAATCCAGCAAATCTCTGGCTTCTCCTTCCCCTGCACGCCCGGCGCCTCAGGCAGAAGGACTTGGATGGAGCCCCAGTAGCTATGCTTGCTTACCATGGAGCACATCTGGCCCTGGTGACAAATGTCACTTCATGTGGAAACACTTTTGGTTAGGGCCTTCCCTTCCAGCTCTGGGACTCTGCCCAAATTCTTCTTCCTTTTGAAATTTCTTATGCATGAACTGGAGGAGTAGGTGCCCTCCAGCTCAATTCTGACGCTCATTTAATATTTATCCTTTTGGGCTGGCAAGATAGCTCAGCAGTCTAAAGCATCTGCTTAGGCAAGCTTAGGCAGGCTCAGGGACCATGGTTTGATCCCTGGCACCACATGCCATGCCAGCCCCACCCTCAGGGTGGGCTGAGCTGGCTACAAAAAATAAAATAAATAATCCTTTTTTCATAGAATTTGCATCACAGAAAATCAATCTTAGTGGTCAGGAAACATCACTAGACATGCTTGGGACCAAATTCCCTGAGAATCCTCCAAAACCAAGATAGACAGCAGTGGAGACTAGATGCTAACCAGTAGACTGAGTCTTCCTCAGACCCAGGTATACCCTTTCCATCTGCACCTCCACCAACAGTAAGCACAGAACAGAGGCTTATCTGTCACCTTCTTAGGGATCTTTTATTTGGTCACCAGAGTCCCTGCATTATTAACCCTCTACCCCAAAGCCAGGTTGAATTCATCCTTCTGCACAGTAAACCAAGCACCAACAGTCTCTCAGAATGGTCTGCTGTTCTCTGAAGGAAACAGAGCTTCCAATAAGCCCCAGGGTGACTTACCTTGATATTGGACTGAATCATTGGCAACCACATAGGTATTAGCTGTATGGAGAAAGACAGAAGCCTCGTTATTATTGTCTTCTCCTCCCCCACTTTCTATTACTGCAAGGGAACACAGGCCTCACTGAATCCCTTTAACACCATGTAAGGATGTGGATCCCTGTGGTGGAGCTAACTGTTATCAGCAAAGTGTCTTTCTCAGGCCAAACCTTGCTGAGATGGTGGCATTTGGAGGTTAATAAGCTCCCTATGAGTGCCTGAAATACTTTAGAGTAAATGACTGATTGTGTCTTGAAAGCTATTAAGCATAGGAAATTAAATGTGTATTTATTTAATTAAATTCTCACTTTATTAAAATAGAATTTCCTCCACAGGATCTTAGAACTGAGTCTGAAAGGAACGGCCACTACATTTGCCCACAGTCAATAAGAGGCTATTACTGGGCAGCAGTTAAAATGCTTCAGTGACAGAGAAAGACAACACAGGGGACTGCCTGGCTGTGTTTTAGAAGCACAAATTCAAAAAGATAGAGCCAGGCATCTGCAGAGCCTGGGTGTCCATACCCTATAAGCAGCAGGTCACTACAGAATGACTTATCTCTTTGCAGACCCACATGTGTGACCCTTCCTCAAGAGCCAGGGGAGTCTCCACTTGCATAGCTCCATTAGCAGGTCCCTCCTCTCTGCTTCGGTTTCTTGGTTGCATTTCAGTCTTTTAAAACACAATTAAATATCCATGGCCTTATAAATCCACAAGTCAGGGACAGAACATAACATCCCTGTGTGTTTCACAGAGATCTGGTTTATATCCAGTTTAAATCGTGAGATTTGAATAGGGACTATGGTCCAATATGTTTGGAAATGCTAGTTTCTTCATTTGGATTCTCCAGACCTTTGATATGCTGATATGTGTCATATCATCTCACTCGCTGTTCTTTCCAACTTTCCACTCCCACAGAGAGAAAGAGTTGTTATGGACTGAATGGTGCCTACGCACCGCCTACATTGTATGCTAATCTGAAATGCCTCCAATTAGACTTTGCTGGGCAACAAGAATGCTGAAGGAGCAGTTAGTGAAGATGGGGCCATACTGAAAGAGGGCAGTTCCTAATCCAACACAGATGGGGTCCTTATAAAAAGGGGAAAGTGGACAGAGGCACATGCATATGCACACATGCAAGGATACCATGTGGAAATGAAGGCAGAGATATACAAGCCATGAAATGCCCAAGGTTCACCAGCATCTGGGAGAGAGGGGGGAACAGATTCCCCCTTGTAGCCTTCAGAAGGAACCAGCCCCGCTCATGCCTTCACGTCAGCCATGTGCCCTCCTAGACTTAGAAGAATAAATACCAGCCTAAGATACTTGTGACAGTGCCCCAGCAATGGGCCTTACAAGGTACTCCAGAGAGCAAAGAGCAAATATGAGGTGGCATTATGCAGGAAGAAGGGCATGGGTGCCATATGATGCCACAGAGTAAGGCTGCTTAGGAGAGTAATGAAAAAATAGCTCAGAGCCCATGCCACACATCATCAGCTAATAGCGACCCTGTCCGCAGTTAAGGAAACTGGAGGTTATTCTAAATCCAATGTAACTTCCAAAGCAGGACATTTAATTCATCATGAACAGACTGTGACCTAGAAAGACTTTGGGGATGAGGAAAGACATGGAAAAGAGAAGCAGGGATGACTTAAGAACAGGAATAATTTCTGGGCATGGAGAGGGCTTCTGCCTGTGGAAGCAATCTGTGATGGTCTGAGGGTGAATTTGCTATTCCAAAAAAGAGAAAGTCAAAAAGACTGAGGCAAACTGGAGGCCACTGGTGAATGAAACAAGCCACAGAACCAGGAGGAGACCTTGATGTAATGGAGAGAGGAAAAAAATGACAGAGTTCATAGTCAGACACAAGCCGCTGGTCTTACTGAATACATCAAAAGTTTCCTTAAAAACAAACTTAGTGATGTGATAAACTGTATTCCTCCTTATGTTTTGTTTCCAAGGCTAATTTGGCTGCTGTTTACCTTGGGCGTTCCTTGGAGGTATGTAATTTGCTAATTTGACTTCCATTGCTGTTTCCTCCTCAACACGGGAAACACAGTGGTCATATTGCAGTCAGTTAACACTCAGTCTCTCACATTAGTACTGTGTTTATATATGGAGCATAGTGTGTACCAGAAGGTGTCACTGGACCAAAACTCCAATTATCAGAGAATGACACCGCCCATTCTCATTTTAAAAACTTGGGATCACAAAAGTTATATAGCATTAGGAACATTAGAAGTAGCTGTTGTTGGGGCCAGGGAGATAGCTCAGTAGAATAAGCACTTGCCTGGCAAGTGCAAGGGCCTGCCTGAGTTCAATCCCCAGTTCCGCCAAAAAAATAATAAAATAAATAATAATAAAAATAACAAGAAGTAGCTGTTATGTGCTTATTGTATAGTACAGTAGTATACATTATTGTTTTTGTTGTTCTTTGTACTTTACATTTTATATTTGTGTCAAGGTAGTATAAGACTCACTTTGTTAGACTTACAGAAGAATCCAACTTTTGAATGTTTTCCCAGAATAGAACTCCTTAGTAACTCGGGGGCTTTAGCTTATAACTGTATAAGCTAAGGTAATGGGAATAGTAGTTTTTGTTTCTGAGTGGTTTATGTTTTTTCTGCACGGATATAACATGTGATCACATGATTCTAAAATACATTTGAAAAAGACCTTGAGTTTGTGATTCACAAATCACACAAATGAAGGCATCTGGTTTAAGCTCATCATTACTGTTGGATTGTATGACCCTATTTCAGTATCATCTTGTTTCAGGAATGTTAATTTGACTTATTGAATAACATTCATTTTAGCTCCCTTTTGCTAGTGGCTTTTACAAAACTGACAGTAAGAATTAGATATAATTTACTTTCAGCTCTGTATTGTTATAATAATGTGGGTCAGATTTTTTTGTTTCTTTAGCAACAATATGTAGAAAAATACAGCATATTTTAAATAATGTATTTTTTTCACTAAAAATCAGAGTTATACTTTCCTTCTTATCTTGGTTTATGGTACAAAATAAATGAAAAAGTTCATGTTTGGGTGGACTGTATTCATTTCATTTCTGCTTATTCCTATTCTCAAAATTAAAATCAGTGATGAAATATTCCCTTTCAGGCAACATGGAGTACAAACACCAGCAACAGCTAAAACTCCAAACTATATAATGTTTTTTAAATATTGGGCAATGGGCAGTCCAGGACAGGGGTCACTGGGGGGAAGAAACAAGGTGAGCCTTACAGCAATCCAGGCTTACTACCTGGAGACAGCATATGGGCAGCTCTACAGGGAGAAGAACCCCAGGCTCAGCCCAGCAGAATTCCTGAGTTTAGATGTCACTAGGGCTCAGGGAGGCCCACACTAGAGTGCAAAGGACAGAGGACTGCCAAGAGGAGAGCTGCACAGAGAGTAGGTCATAGATTCCCAAAGGGTTCGCATGGGTCCTCTGCTGAAGAATGACCAGTGCACATAGAAAACAAAACTACCCAACAATGAAGGCAAAAGAGAAGGAGGGAAGGAAAGAAGGAAGGAAGGAAGGAAGGAAGGAAGGAAGGAAGGAAGGAAGAGAATGGGGGGAGGGAGGGAGAGAGAGGGGGGAAAGAAAGACAGAGAGAGAAAGAGAGAGAGAGAGAAAGAGAGAGAGAGAGAGGTAGATAGATAGATTAGAAGGAAAACCAGTCACATTTGGCCAAGAAGACTTAGTGTTCTTACTAATCAGAGTAGAAAAATTGTAATTAACGAAAGTAAGGAGAGGGCCAGTAAGATAGCTCAGCAGTCTAAAGCACCTGCTTAGGCAGCTTAGGCAAGTTAACAGGGACCACCATTCAATCCCCAGCACCACATGCTGTGCCAGCCCTGCCCCCTGGGTGGGCTGAGCCACCCCCCCAAAAAAAGACATAAAAAAGTAAGGAGAATACTCATAGGATAGTGGTGTGTAGTAGCTCTTATTAGCCCTAAAAACAATGCACCAATCCTATCCAACAAAGTTGTAAGGGTTTAGGTCTGATATATCCTCCACATTCCTGTGCTCAGAGGCAGATCTTTTAGAAAGTGAATGGATCTTGTTGTTGCTAACCAGTTCACAGCTGAATGTGCTGCCAGGAGGTGGGGGCTGGCTGGAGGAGGTGGGTTACTGGAGATGCGACCTGTAAGGGCATATTCTGATTGCTGCTCTCTCTCTCTCTCTCTCTCTCTCTCTCTCTCTCTCTCTCTCTCTCTCTCTCTCTCT
>NDGN011515102.1:0-13875 GCA_002564285.1 Tympanoctomys barrerae
AACAATGAAGAGCAGAGGAGGAGCAGCAGCTGCGGCGGCATCCATCAAGCCTCTCTCTTCCTTTTGTGCTGACTGCGAAGATCAGCACTCCACAGTGAAGTTCGGAGCTCCTCCAAAGTGGCGGGACCATGAAGACCAAGCTCCTCAGAAGACTGAGACTTCTCCACGGAAGCAGGGTGGGGGGTAGGAGGCAGGAAGTCTGGCAGGGCGGCAGGAAGCCTTTGTCAATTCCTGGGTCCTGCCCACCTGCAGGGTGAGGCCCCCATGCTGCGGGAGCTGATTCATCCAAGTTGGCACAATGTATCAACTAACACAACAGGAACTAAAAAAAGATTTAAAAAGTGAAAAAAAGAAAAGAAAAAATGGTAAAAGAAACCAAATGTGTGTTAGGGGGAAAAACACACTCAACCCCCCAAAAAGTTTAATGAAGGAAAACCAAAAACAATACAAAATAAAAAATATAAATCTGAAGAAAAAATTCTTGAGTTATTGAGTGAGTGATTTTTTTCCAAGATCTGCAGTCTTGGGATTCGTCCTGTCCAATTTCCTATGCTTAGCTTTAGGGACTGTGGTTCTTTGAGGTACCTTTCTAGTCCCAGAGGCCCCTCTGTCCATCCCACTAGATTTTTACTCTCTAAACCAGGGTGTGTCCCTGCTCCCAGTGGTAGATGGGGAATGTGGCCAGCCCTCTGGTCTCTACATGCTGTAGTCCTTAGGGTGGGGTTCGAGTCGGCCGTGTGATTTAAGTCCATAGTTGTAAGGTCTGGTTGCTCCCTTCTCTCCTTGGTGCTGTCCTCTAGGATAAGGTCTACTGTCCCCTGCCATGGGGAAGCAAAATGTAAGGCAGAGTTAGAGTTATTGGGTGGCCTTGCCTTTGGGTCAGGGGTACCACACATCTGGTAGGGACTTGCTAATTCTTGGGGGCAAGGGTGCTGTTCTTCCTGCATGGGTCTCTTATTCTTCCTGCTTTATTCAATGAAAAGTAGAAATCTTCTAGTTTTCACTTCTTTGCAATGGCATTGTCCTCATCCTCCATCAGGTCAGCCAGATGGTCAGCTCTTCCATGGCCCCTTGTGGAGGGGAAGCGGCATGGGGAGACAGATGGCCAGGCGTTGGTGCTTGGTTGCTGCTAAGGTGCAGAATCCATAGGCCACAACTGGCTCTTTTAGTCTTCCTAAAACCTGGGTACTGCACTGTCATAGTTCATCCATATCTTTGTGTGTGATAGTGTGTATTTATTTTACTGCTGAATAATGTTTCAGAGTGAGATATTTGTAGGAGATAGCTTTGGCTTTCACTATATAAATATTGTTTGTATGCCTCAGCTGAAGGCACGTTACCATAAGAGGTTGCTCAATACAGGGGTGAGTCAGCAGACACTTTAAAGGGCTTCATGTGTGTACCATGGTACCAGCCCTTGCAAGGTTTATATAGGAACACCTCCTAGTTGGTGCTGATGTCACACCTGAGATGACACAGATGGGTGCAAAGGCATGCACAGGAACAGAGGGAGAGCATTCCAAAGCACTAATGACAAGGAATGAACAGGCTCTGTGGAAAATAAAGTTATTGTGGATAATCAGGAATTTAAACAACTTCTTAGAATTTCAAGAGGTCCGTTTGGTGGAAGGGTATAAACCATGTTGCTCTGGACAGTGACAATGCCTGGCTGGATTTGCCTTATGTTTCATGATCATATCAATCTGTTCTTGAGTTACTCCCAGATTTAGGGGAGGAGTCTTAACTCTTGGTTGGGAGGTTTTCCTCCTCTGACATTGTAGCTATCATCCTGTCAGACTGGAACTTAAGGCTCATTGCCACTCTGCAGCCCCTACCCCAGTTCTAGACTCCTGCCCTGCCCACCAAGCTGGCTCTTGGCTGATGCCTCCATGTGGCCCCCCTCCAGGGGTTCCCTGTCTCTCTGCTCCCAGTCTGAATTCCAGTCATTCCTTTGGTTTCCATTTTGGTCCTGCTTTGCTATGAAGCCTATTTGTCTTCTTTCCTTCTCAGAATGGCTGTTGTATGACCACTTTATTTGGACTTTTCAACCAATAAAGGTCATACAGTATACTGTGGAAATCACCTAAAATTTAAAAAAATAGACTAACGAAGTCAATTTTTATCTTTCTTTCACAAATTATTTGGGCTCCAGGATGGCATATGTGGGAAAAGATGTGCTCAAAATGAGTAAGACGAAGTCGGTCTTAAAAACATTTCCTACAGTCATTATGCCATTTAAGTGAGAGGAGCTGGAGTTTAGAACTCATCACCTAAGCACCTGCTGCCTCTCTGTATCTGGAGGTCAAGGTCAGCAGAGCTGCCTGGTCATCTCCTCCTGGTGTGGCCATGTGGCAGGCAGCACAGGTGCCAGTGGAAGTCACTGTCTGGAAGGGCCTTGCCCCAGCTGGGGGCCTCATGGTGCTGTCCAGGATCCTCTGACCTCAAACTCCTTCTTTAACTGGCCAGTTTATTGGGGGTGGTTCTCCCTTTCTGAGTCAAGAAACTCAAGAGCAGTAGGTCGGGTAAAGTGAGATCTATTTTCAAAGCCAAGTGTCCTCAGAGGCGGGAGCAAGGTTCAGAGTTGAAGGTTGCTGCATGGAAGTAAATGAACTGTGGGTCTTTGACATAGTGAGTTTAGATAATCAGTGGGTTGGGGGCCCTCACTGGCTCACAGAACAGGACTGTCTGTGCATGCAGAAGACTGTGTTTGTGTTCAAATGGGGGTCAAGGTTGTGAAGTCCTTGTGAGTTTAGCTTCTATTTTATTTTATTTTTTATTTTTTTTGGCAGAACCAGGGATTGAACTCAGGTGCCAGGAAAGCGCTTATTCCACTGAGCCATCTCCCCAGTCCTGAGTTTAGCTTCTAAAGTCATTCTATCTTCACCACACTCTGCAAATTCTTTCTGAAAGGCAGTTTGAAGCTATTCTAACTTTTGACCAAATGTCTATTTTAAAAAATCTAACATAAAATTCATCACAGAAGTGGAATCTTTTGGCTAGTTCTGTATTTCCAGAGCCTTTCATTCTAACTTTTATAAAAGCATGCCTCTCACAAGTGTTTTCACTGTGAAGTTATTATATCAAGTAACAAGAAAATTTAAAAAAAATTCAACCATTGGTGAATTAATGCTTAAATAATTCAGTGTTTCCTTATTGTGGGATATGATTTGGGTGCTAACAAATGAGGGCTCTGTGTATGTAAAGATGTAAATAAAGGACCAGAATAACTTGTGGTGAAAAATCAAAGTATACACACACACACAAATTTGTGTCAGTGTGTATATGATAGTTTCATTTTGCTCAGAAGAACCATATATATGAGCATAGACTGCTTAATAATAATATTTGGCACTATTTATTAATTTTTTATTTGATGACAGTGTGTTCTACATTCATCATACCTAATTGACCTAATATAGTTCTCCTATTAGTGCTATCTATGAGGTAGATTGTCATTTAATGTATAGATCAGAAATCTTCAGGCTGGAGAGGTTAGGAGGCATAGCCCAAACTGCAGGAAGTTGGAGGCAAAGCCAGGGCTCCAGCCTGAGGCCTGTACTTATAACCCCATTCCACCTGTACTGCTCCCTAATAATATATGTCTTGGAAAGATCTTGAAGTATCTCAGGATTGTTGTGCTGCGTAACTCACAAGAAAATGATATATGTGACAGCACTTAACTGTGCCCCCACACTCCTCAATACTCTGACTACAGGAGCCACTGGCACACATTTCTGGAAGCGCCTCTTGTCTATGCAGGGCATCGCCACAGAGTGGCCATTGTACAGTTGCTACTGCTAGGTTAGAGTTCAAATTAAACATTAGCTCACATTGTCTCTGGAAAACTAATGTTCCCAAAAGACATTTACAGAGGGACTGCAATGTTGAAATTCTAGGTACAAACAGGAAAGGTCTTGTGTGCCAACAATAATCCAGCTGTGTCTAGAATCCCAGCTGGATTTCTCCTATGTCCATCCCTCACCAGCAGCCTTTTCCTCTCCAAACTTTCAGGGGTGCTGTGCCTAAGGGATTCAACCCACTCTGTTAAATGCCTTTAATCAAAAAGTGTATGTAAATTCCCTCCTATTATTGTATGAACAATCCTTTAATATAATTTTGATTCCCTAAAGAGACTGGGCTGCTACTTAGGACTAGTTACTAAAATTTCAGAATTTGGAGCACTAATGCCAGAGACATTGAAATGCTTGTATAAGTACAAAGGAGGTTTTGGCCACCAGAATTGTGAGTCTGGGCTACTGAATCCTGCCTTTGCTTCCCACTGTCCAACCTATGATGTATGCAGTTTTCAGTGATTACTTTGTATGGCACTCTAGAGGGGATTGGCATCACTACCTGTCCTCTTTCTCTGTGACCTCTGTCCTCCCCTGCATATGAGGTTGTAGCCCCATCCCAGAGCAGGGGAGAGTGAGCTGAGAGACGCTGTCATTTAGTCTATGAACTAAAGATATAATCTGGTCTAGTATAGATTTGGTCAAGGCAAAAATAATGAAGGGTCATGTGAACAAGGTATTTATTTAGTGTACAGAACTGACTGTATAGAAATTTAATTTATTATTATTACCTGGCAGCTGTGAGAACTGGACTCTAATAACTTCTCTGTAATGAATTTATCTCTCTGAAGTCATCTCCAAAAATAATAAAAAACATTGTTCTATATTAATTGCCCAAATACTTTTTATTTATTTTTTAACACCTTGCTTGTTAATTTGCCTGCAGTGCCTTAAAGAAGTAAACAGTTTAGACAATTTCTGTTAGCAGAAAAGTGTGGACTCAAACACTTCGTCTTCGAAATGCATCTGTTGTGTAACACCGCAGCTGGTTCAGGGTGCAGGTTTACCTCTGCAGGCCTGCAGAGGGAGAGGGAGACTGAGAGGGAGGAGAGGGGGAGGGAGAGGGGGCCGAGCCCACTCTGGACAGAGGCCAGGGAAGGGGCATGCACCCACAGGGTCACCTAGTGTTGCAATCTTAGCCTGAACCAAGTCCTCTGGGAGAGAGTTTCTTGCTTTCCATTTGTACCTCTGAGTAATACCGGTTGTCTGTCTTCCAAAATGAGATGAAAGCGCTGGAAGAATATGTAGATTAGCTGGAGAGCTGCAGGGAAATCTTAACAAAGTTTTAGTTCTGCAAAAGCCCTGTAGCCTTCTTCACCTTCCCTGGGCCAAGTACTTCAGACTTGGGGCATCAGAACTGAGGACTGAAATTCCCCAAGGTGAGAGGCCTCCCCTCCGAAGAAATGGACTCCTCCAATGTCCTCACATGATTACTCAGGTACTTTCACTTTTCCATATATAGGTGTCACTCAGGAGCAAGCTCTGACCAGCGGAGGGAGTGACACATCCTTCTCCATCTGCACCTTTCCATCTCACCCATCTTCACCTTGCTGTCAGTGCCCCCAGGCAGTAGGCAGGAGCCCTCTCTGTGCCTCTGTCAGAGATAAGCTTGTTGAGTTGGTGGAGAAAAGCTTGGGCGAAGCCACAGCATTGACACTGTTACCTTGGAAAAGTGGAGTGGAGAAGTGTGAGACAATGAATGGACCTGTGGATGGCTTATGTGACCATTCTCTAATTGAAGAAGGAGCCTTCATGTTCACTTCAGAGTCTGTAGGAGAGGGACATCCGGGTAAGTGAATTGTCCTGGCCTGACTGCAAATCCATCCTCCCCAGCCTGCACCCAGGAAGTCATTTACCAGTGATTTTATAAATGATGGGTGTTATTGCAATAGTGATCTCTAGAAAGACCACATGAACAGTAGCTCATTATGAAGCTGAGGGTCCATGCAGCTGCCCATCACCAGAATGTCAACATAGCAGGCCCAAGACAGAACAAACAATAAGCATAAGATACTTACCAAATGTCCCATCAGATCCTAACTTTTTGTTTTTATTTGGAGTGAAGCTTTTATCTAGGATCACTGAGCAATTTAAGCCAACAGAGAATGTTCCCCAAACAAGACCGGTTGGTCGCTAAGTTCTGCATGTGAGGCCTGTGTGGTGCAGAGATGAGAGATTGGTGCTGAGTAGGGGCTCAGGGCGGCTCGGGCATATCACCTTAGAGAAGTGCCTACGCCTTCCTGAAGAGGAAAAAGAATTGGAGCATTGTTTTCCTTCCTGAAAGGCAGGCAGGCTTTGATGTGGGACATGAGTGAGGCTTCCCTGGTGACACGATCATGCCCAGAGCTTCCAATTGCAGGAGGGAGAGGGTGTGAGGCCTCGGAGTGTGTCAGCATCTCCCAAGGGCCTGGAGCAGCAGGGTGCCAGGCCTCACTCTGTAGGTCTTGGGAGGGGCTCCGGAAATTGTATTTTTAACAAGTTCCTGGGACATGCTGCTGCTGCTGGTGTGGAAACCACACTTCAGGACCACTGTACCAGGCGAGTCCTGGGGATAGACCCAGAGCTGTGTGTTCCCGCACTTCTTCAAATTCATTTGAGAACTGGAGGTGTGTGGTAGCATATCTCCCAGTCTCCCTTTTCCTATCTTCCTCATGCTCATTCTTTCCCTCGAAGATTTAACTTTTATAACTTGTAACATAGCTCTGGTCATCTCAATGTACTGCTCCTTGTACATGTATCATGCAGTGACCCTCAACTGGGGACAATTTTGTCCCCCTTTCCTCCAGAACATATTGTAATATCTGGAGATGATTTGGGTTGTCACAGCATGAGGGAAAGGAGGAAAAGTGCTCCAGGCAACAACTGGATAGAGGCCCAAGCATGCTGCTAAATTTGCCTTTACAATGTGTGAAACAGCCCCACTAGAAAGTGTTATATGGCTCAGTGTCAGTAGTGAAGCTGTTGGAAAACCTTGAATTAGACTGCTGTTTATGAGACTTACTTAGTTCAATGCAAATAGCCTCTTTCACTATGCATAAATCTGTGGATAAACTTTGTAGGTCTCCTGTACTTTAAACCTTGGATATGGCTGTGTCTAATATACTCTGGCCATCCCATGAAGGTGACATGCAGGTTAGGAGAAAGATTTTCAGCTGGAGGAAGTGAGTTCTTCAGCAGAGTAGCTAGTGGCCCTAGTCATGGCACACTGTACCTACCAGTAATATGTTCAATGAACAAAGAATGACAATTCCAGTCAATCTGTGGATTGTTTTGTTTCCTGACAGTCTGTCAGGTTCTCTTTTATACTGCATTTGCCAGTATAAAAGTGAACTGTTCAAGGAAGTCAGATTCTTGTAAGGCTTAGTGACTTTGGCTTTGCATTCTGTGCCCATCAGAATGATACACTTTCTTTAGTTAATTAATTAATGAATTAACTGCCAGTTCAGCCCATCCTGGGGGCAGGGCTGGTGCTCATGTGGTGCTAGGGATGGAACTGTGGTCCCTGAGTGCTTGCTTAAGCTTGTCTAAGCAGGCACTTTAGACCACTGAGCTATCTCACTGGTCCAAAATTATTTTTGGAATTTCAAGAAAAGTGACTCTTGGCTATTATCTTGAGGCTACTGAGTAATAATGACAGAAGTTTTGGAGCCTGTAGAAACTTCAGAAAGGCCCTCCTCAGGCATTATCTTATCTGAGGTACTGTCCCATGGCTTTGCTACACTCTGGCTTTGTCTCTATAGCATTGCATTTACACTAGGTCCTTTAAGTAAGCTGAGACACCACCAGCCTATAAATAGCTTCTAGGGACCCCAATGGGTAGGGGTAAGTGGCTATAATCTGCTAGTTTTGGGGTGTGTCAGCTGTGGGCAGTCTTGGTAGGTGTGTACAGAAATTATCCACTCAGATGAACATAGATTTACAGCTGGGATCTGCCACTCACAGGAGGGTACACAGAAAAACCCAAACATATACTTAGTAGTAGTTTCTGAAGAAGAAATTATAGTTAACCTTTGATGGCAGATAAGACAAACATAGATGCCATTGATCTTTGGCAAGTATATATAAATTTAAAACTCAGTTGCTTTTGAGAGTTGAATTGGTTGATTCTGGATCTGGAGTCTTAAAAATAAATTAGTCTATTAAGAGCACCCATAAGTATGAAATGTAGTATGCGGTGTGATGTGTGTAACACAAGTCACATTTATTGCTTCACTTGTGATTATTCAGTTTTCAAAAAATGTAAACAAGCCTGCATGAGCAAGCACAGGGAACAGGGTTCAATCCCAGGCACCACATGCTGTGCTGGTCCTGCCCCTGGGCGTGCTGAGCTGGCCACCAAGTCCAGGTGTGATGGTGCACACCTGTAATCCCAGTGCTGGGAGGCTGAAAACAGGAGGGTCACTACAAATCTGAGCTGTGTAGTGAGACCCTGTACCAAATACATATATATTTTTTTTAAAAGTAATAAAACCAAAGCAAGTATGGCCTTTTCCACAGTGGTATTTAGTGATCTACATGTTAGACCACATGTTGTTTTCAAGGTCAAAGAGTAGCAACAAGATCAAGTCTAGCTTGGGATGAGCCCTTGTCATTCCTCTTTCAGCTGCTGAAGGACAACCAGCTATTGAGCCATCTGGTCTTCAATGGCCATAAGAGGATCTGGAAGATGCTTATGGAATGTTCTTCAAAGGAGCAGTGATGTTCAGAGTGTTCTTGGGAGAATTCTTGGGCTTTTTTTCTTTGTTTTTGTGGTAGTGGGGATTGAACCTAGCCCTGAACCACTGAGCTACATCCCCAGCCCTTTACTTATTTTGATATAGGGCCTTGCTAGATTGTGAAATTCCCCAGGCTGATGTAATTCTCCCCCCCCCCATAGCTTCCTGTAGCTAAGATTTGTTAGATGTGTAAGCCACCACCATCTGGTCTTGTGGGGTTCTTTGTAGGCAGAGCTATGTCCTTTGGTGTGATATTTTGTGTGGTGCAACACAGATCAGCTATTTGTCCCACGTGATTTTACAATTTACTACCTAATATTACAGATGTTACTAAGGACTCTAATTCTTTTTCTAGGAAATGTCTAGATATTAGAGTTAAAAAGAATGAGACACACTTTAGTTAGGGATATGTATGTGGTGCTCTAGAGTCTTAGAAGAGCTGATTTTGAAGCATGCTTCTTCTAGAGAATTCCATAGTTTATATAATGTATACCTTCAAAATGAGGTAGTCATGAGAGCAAATAAAAATTTCAGAATATTTCTAATTTCTTATGCGGAGCAATATGTGCCGTTGGGTAGGTAGAATTGATTTGCAAACTGACATAATATCAAATTTTAACCTTTCTGTTGCACTCATTCCCTGTGTGATTCACAGCCATGTTCATTCTTGTCCAGATAAGATCTGTGACCAGATCAGCGACGCAGTTCTAGATGCTCACCTCAAGCAAGACCCCAATGCCAAGGTGGCCTGTGGTGAGTGACCCACCCATTCCTGACTGCCTGTGTGGGCGGGGTGAGATACTCACAGTGGGGCTGAGGCTGTACCATGGAAGAAGCCCACGTGCCCAGGGCTGCAGGGTGGTCTTTGTGATGTGGCTTTCCCTTGTTGAATCAGGGAAGAAAACTGCTTCCGACCATGAAACAAATTGGTAACCATCTTCAGTGGGAAAGGGCATTAACTGTCTTCCTCAGTAAAGAGTAGAGTTGGATCACGGCAAGGCCTTCCTGACGTTTGATGTTTATTCAGAGTGGAGGGGTCTTTCAAAGTTCTGAGTGCTCCACATGAAACCAAAGACTGTGGAACTGCAGAGCTGCCCAGAGGGCTACAAGTCATTCTGCTGTAAGGACCTTTGATGGTCATGCAGAGTTGTAGGGAGCAGCTGAAGCTGGAAACTGCTCATATGTGTGGGAGCCAGACAAGGCCAAAGTGCCTAAAGCAATCAAGCTACCTTGGTCCTAGGAAAAACATCCTGTATGGGACTAGTCCAGTTGTTTTTTGATAGGCAACCTTACTTATATCTGGTACTAACTTTGTAAAGAGTATAAATAAATGCCCCTACAGTGCTTGTTCAGTTCTTCTCCTCCCAGCAGGAAAGAGAGGACCTCCATGTGACCTCAAGCTTGTCTCTTGTCTTTATTTTCTAGATCCCCTCACCATTTTTTCCCAGGACCACTGAGAGCCCAGTGAATCATGGCATGGAGTCTGGCTCCTTCTCTGCCTTTTTGTCTTAGCTGATGGTGGTGTGATTTAGATGTTACAGTGATCTGTGGAGGGCAGTTTCTATGTCAGCTGCTCATAACAAAAGCAGCAGCTTTCTGAAGGTGCATTAATGTCAGGCCCTAATTGGTCTCTTGACAGCTCATGCAGGCTGAAAAATCTTTGCTGTTATTTGTGGAATAAGTTCTTCACCCCTTGCCAGGATTGAAGCCTGAGGCACAGCAGAAGAGCCAAGGACTCTGGATCCTTGGCAGCTCAGGTCCAGCCATGCACTTCACTGAAGGGATCATGGGGCCAGCGGAGCAAGGCCTTGGCCAAGGCATGGGGCAGCACACTCAGCGATGAGAGCAAAACCCTGCTATCCTTACTATCAACACTCTGTCCTGCCCACTACACAAAGCCATTCCTCTATCTCTGGTGGCATGGTAGCCCTTGTGTCTAATGCTTCAGGGACCCTTGCCTCTCAGAAGGTAGATCACACGCTGTTGTCTTTGTAAACAGCTGGAGGTAAAGATGGTTTGTCTTGCTATTTTGATCCAACTCCCTGCAGCTCATAGTGGAGTTTTAACAATACGTAGGGAGGGGGCAGGTGCCTGTGTTCACTTTGACAGCCGTGGTCTCTTTTAATCCACACAACAGCTTTAGAGAATCATCCTTACAGAGTGTTTGAGGAAACTGACACTTAAGTTAATTATATTATTCAAGATCAGACCAACAGTAAGTATAAAGCTGAAGTGTAACTGATTCTTCTCAAAGTATCTTAATGCAGGTAGCACCTGGTGATGCTCAGTGATTGGTACTGGGCTTATTCTTTTTATTGGCATTGTTATTTTCTTTCTGGAGTCCATTGCTCATGAGATGTCTCCTGATTCCTTCTGCTGCCATGTGGCTGCTAACCTGTTCTCCTCCTTCCCTTGCAGAGACAGTGTGCAAGACAGGCATGGTGCTGCTGTGCGGGGAGATCACCTCCATGGCCATGGTAGATTACCAGCGTGTGGTGCGGGACGCCATAAAACACATTGGCTATGATGACTCTGCCAAGGGTGAGGGCCAGAATGCTTGCTGGTTTTTGCTAAGGGAGCCCTTGCTGCTGGGCTGAACCTGAGCCTTAGTTTTAGAGGAGTACAAATCTTGCCTAGAGAAGCATCATAACTAGACCCATGTGTCAGGTTTCAGGAGTCTAAGGCTTGGACAGGAATATTACCGCTGAGAGGGTAGGGCAGCAGCAGGGGCACTGCCCACATGCGCCCATGGTGGATGAGTCTCCTTATGGCCCTGCTTTCTCAGTGCTGGAAAGAAAGCACCAGGGAATGAAGGGAGCTGGCTCTACTGGAAACATGCCCTCTGCCAGGCACTGACTTTGGCCTTTTGATGAGCACCATCTCCCTTAATCATTCTAAACTCTAATGTACTTCTTATGAAGATGAGGAAATGGGGGATTGGAAAGCAACCTGTAGGTGGCCATTGGCAAAAGGCCACCAGGTGGGGAAATCCACCACTGGCATAGAGAATGGTGTTGCAGCCTAATTCTGGGACTGAGAGCAGAGAAGGAGACAGACTGGTCCAGGTCAATGCCCCTGCCAGGAATGTGGGGGCCAAAGTGCAGAGGAGGGGCCAGCCTGGCAGGGACCGAGGAGCAGCGTTGCTTCAATAGGCAGGTGAGAGCTAGAAAGAACATAGAGCCTTAATAAATATTTCAGTGTCTAAACCAGGGTGCAGGGTCTTCTATTGAAGCCAGGGAACCAGAACCTAGGTCCCAAGGATGCACCATTCCACAAGAACATCAGGGCCTTGTTCCTACACTAGCTTTCTGGCCCCAATTCTTAAAATTCTTCAGTAAACTCAGACAATTCCAATTTTGAAAGGAAAGCTTTCCTTTGGGCTTCTGCTGGCTCTTTCTCCTCTCCCCAGTCACCAGGATGGCTGGGATGTGGCCTCACAAGGCCCAAAGCCCATTGCTGCTGCTCACTGCTGCAGTTGCTGGGTGCCCTGCACTTTCCAAGCCCTGACCCTCTCCCTCAGGTCCCTGAGTTGTTTATCCACATCACTTGGAGTCTTGCTTGGTTTTCAGTACTGGGAAAATTAATCATACAGACAGGATGTGATTAGGCAAGATGGAAAATGTGTAGTCCCTGGTGAGAGCACTTTGACAGCTCTCTAAAGATTGCTCCTTGATTTGCACATTAAGAACGCTCACCTGGAGCAGGGAAGTGTAAAGTTGAGGGTGACCTGGAGGTCCTGGGGTGGAGGCTTGCTGACCTCAGATGGTACACAGTGGCGAGTCTGTGGTGTAGTGTAGGACAAGGGGGCCAGACTGTGGGAGAAGACACAAGGCGCATTTCCTGAGAGCCAGGGGCTGTGGTGTGTGGGAGAGAAGCCAGACAAAGCCTTCCAGGGAGACAGACCTACTGAGGGGGAAAGTGCATTGCTTAGAGTCACCCTGGAGCTTGAGCTGTCTAAAGGATTTTTGGTAGCAAGGGGCACATTGTATAGTGAAACTTGAATTTTTTACTTTTCAGAGTAGATCACACCAGATGCTTACACATAAAGCATGGAGTACACCTGGGTAGAGGCTGGCTGGTGGGGCTTAAGGAGAAGGTCAGGATGCTCATGGTATCTGTGACTTGGCTCCTAGCAGCAGCATATCCCAGCATGGACCAGCTTCCTCGTGGCACTGCCTGGACAGGTCCATTGTCCGTGCCGAGAGGCCTGGCCCTCCAACCCTGAGTCACAGTGTGGCACTGAGGGGCCTTCACTTTCCTATCTGCTGCAGGTGCTGGGCACATCTTGGGGTCTCAGCACCCCAATTCTGTTGATATGGTTCATGTATGCAATATTTGTTCAGGTGTTTAACCCCTGAGTTTCTGAATGGCAGCACTGGAAGGCCCTTAATTTTCACTCAGTGTGGTGATTCTCAAACTTGGTTCTGAAGGGCTCCTGCAGGACAGCCGAAGACACAGGGTCACAAGTCACCTACCTGCTCATCACCAGTACAGCTCCTGTGACACCTGGCTTTTCGGTCACAATTTCAAGTAGCTAATACTTTTTAAATGTGTTTTTCCCTAGTATATATTGTTACAAAATACTAGGTTTATGAGTGATATTTTCATAGGTGTATGTAACATATTTTGACCCTGTGATATATACCTTTCCAACCAAGGTATAACTGAATGCAGTAAAATGCACCACAGAGAGTTTTCTTGACTGAAGAGTTCAGCAAGATGGTGTGGGAAGGAGACATGACTTTTGTGTGTTATCCTGGGCCTTAGCTATGGGCCTAGGCAGACCCCAGCTGGTCAGAGACCACCTACACTAACACTAAACACTGTGCAAGGAGCAGAGTTATCCACCTTGTCGGTCTGACACTAGTCCCCACTCAGGCATGTCTCCCCTCCACCTAGGCTTTGACTTCAAGACCTGCAATGTGCTGGTGGCTTTGGAGCAGCAGTCCCCGGATATTGCCCAGTGTGTCCACCTAGACAAAAATGAAGAGGATGTTGGTGCTGGAGACCAGGTATCTCAGGAACATGGGAACTTCTGAGGACATCACTCGAGTATGGTCAGGTTGTAACCCTCTTGGAGGAGCTGAGGGGATGGTGGTATATTCCCATAATCCCAGCTCTCTGGGAAGCTAAGGCAAGATACTTGCAAGTTCAAGCCCACCCTGCGTCAAAATAAAAAAATCAAAAAGGGCTGGGGATATAGGCCAGTGTGAAGGCCCTTCATTCAATACCCAATTCTCAGTACTGACACACACACACACACACACACACACACAGAGAGAGAGAGAGAGAGAGAGAGAGAGAGAGAG
>NDGN011515102.1:13925-26432 GCA_002564285.1 Tympanoctomys barrerae
GAGAGAGAGAGAGAGAGAGAGAGAGGTGGATTAATTGATTTGACATTATTGGGCAGATTTACCACCCACATGTGAACTGGAGGATCATGCCTGGAGTGAGGTGGTTTTCCTGCATCAGGGCAGTGATTTGGGGGTAATGTGTGGGAGGCTGTGGTAGTTGCTAATGCCTGAAGGGGCTTCCCTTTCAGACTTACTCAGAGCAAAGTCTCCCATGTATGAGGCATCCAATAAATGTTGAAATTATAGATTTGGGGAAAGCTGTCATCCTGGCGGTGGGTGGGTGCCAGGTGTTGCTCAGTGTGCCCGTTGTGTGGCTGCAGGGCTTGATGTTCGGCTACGCCACCGACGAGACGGAGGAGTGTATGCCCCTCACCATCGTCCTGGCGCACAAGCTCAACGCCCGCATGGCAGAGCTGCGGCGCACTGGTGTCCTGCCCTGGCTGAGGCCGGACTCCAAGACTCAGGTGAGTGCCTCCACCACTCCTGTAGCGTTCCTGGAACTTCATCCAGAGTTCTCTCTACTCTTGGCATGTTTAAGATCAAAATACTCAGTGTGCACTTTCAGCAACTTACTTGAAAGGCTATTTCTTTGAAAATTTCATTATAGCCCGCCCCAAAAACCAGTGAAAGGTTGCAAGAGCAATTGTTGGTTGTGTTTTGCCTCCTCCTCTGTAGAACCTGCTGACTAATAGTTCCCGCTGGGCCTTGCTTCTCTACCACAGGTTTCAGGCAGTTTGGTCCCTGCATTTCCATCCACATGGTCCCACACCTCCACAGGCCGTCTCACTGTCTGTGGCACACTGCAGCCCTTTGGCTCATCTCTCTTTTTCATGCTAAAGCTTCACCTTCGCTTCACCTTTGTCCCAGCCCGGCGGGCCCTGACCTCTGCTTCCTGCACTGTTGAAATCATCCCAATGCCTCTATTTGAGTGCGGCCCTGAAGGCTAGGGTGGTGCAGGCATGGCACCCACAGACCCCTCCTCCTGTTGGCCTTCACCCTGTGTCCCTTCCCGTTGAACCTGGTGACTGATGGCTCCACTCCCAGTAACCTGCTCTGGCTGCTCTTCCACATGGACACCCCACATGACACCCCACATCTTGGCACCTCTTCCTACATGTGCTCAAGCCTTCTGGGTTCTATCTTCCTGTCACACACACAGTTCCTGACTCCCCATACCCCGTTATTTGAAGTCATTTGCCCTGTTCTCAGTGTACTTGTGTGCTTAAGAGCCTGTGATGTATGCTCCTGTCACCACTACTCTGCTCAAGGACAGGTCAGAGCCTCTCCCCCTGCTCAGTGCCAACCTTGTCTCCACCCTACCTGGGCTCCCAATTTCCCTACTGAGAACCCCTGTTGTTCCAGGCCAGCCTGGCCAGGGTGCTCCCCTCCTGAAGGTTCTCCCTGCTGGAAATCTCCAGTTAACTTCCTACAGGCTTCACCTTTGATTTCTTAAGGTCTGTTTAGTGTCCCTTCAAGTTTCCATTTCCTGTGGGAGGAGCGAGAAGCCCCTTTGCATTCCAACACTCAGTGGTCTCCCTGTTTCACCTTCCTCAGTTGGTGTCCTCCCTCGCACTCTGTCTGGGCTCACTGGACCTCTCTGGGCTCAGGTCCCCTTGTCTCTTGAGGCTTTATGCTTGTGGCTTGCTCAGGGTCACTTGTGGTTCTTGCTCGTCCAATAGGACCAGCCAAGTACAGGTACCTTTGTGGGTACCAGCACTGGTGGCCAGCAGACAGCACCTTCTCTTGCTTGTGCTCTTGGAATAAAAACTCAGGGCTTTGGGTCTCACCACTGTGTATGTAGCTCTGTTCCACTCCCCAATACACAGAGTGTCATTGTCCCAAGCGTGAGTCCCTGCATAGGGCAGGCATTGCAGATCAGTGGCAGCTGGGACTAGGGCTCGTGCTTGGGGCCCAAAGAGAGCCCTTCCCGGGGCTTTCTGTGCTATCTAAGTGACTGCAGGGAGCAGGCAGGACACAGCACCGCTCGGTATTGTTTCAGGTTGTGAGGCAGGGAGCTACTGTTTGGAAAGAGTGGTGGTACAGAAGGAAGGGGACACACCCTTTCCATCTCTGCAGGAAGACTGCTGGGATTTAAAACAGTGGAGATTCTTAGAAAATTGGCTCTCAGAGCAGTGGTGGAGGGCATGAGGGAGTCCGCTAGCCCCCTCCTTGGGTGAGAGCGAGCCGGGGAGGATCCAGGCTGTTGGACCAAGGCCTCCTTTGCTGGGCTTAGATAAGAAACAGGAAGCATCCCAGCCAAAGCCAGGTACGGTGGTGCATGCGTGGAGCACCAGCACCCTGAGAGGCTCACACAGGAGGAGCTCAACTTCTAGCACAGTGTGGGCAACTCAGTGTGTAAGCAAGACCCTGCCTCCAGATACATTTAATAAGGGAGCTGGGAGTGTTGGGGATATAGCTCTGTGCAAAGGCCCTGGGTTTAATACCTGTACCAAAAAAAAAAAAAAAAAAAGTGTCCCAATCCAGGGCATGGAGGGAAGGAGGACAGCGGGGCTGCCCTAAGTGCCAGAGGTCTGCCTGACTCCCCGCCACGGTGGCCCCTGCCAGCTGTGGCCTCAGGGCACACACCTTGCCAGCAGCCCCTGGGGCACAGCACAGCCTGGGTCCCTCCCTGCACAGCCTGGGCGCTGGGCCACGGTGCCGTTGTGGAGCAGCCTTGTGCCTTCTTCCCTACACCCTGTTGTGAAGGATTCTCTGCACTGTGCAATGTTGACCGTGAACAGAATGAATCTTTCCACCTGAACAAACTCCTGCTGCTGATACTGAGAACTGGGAGGCAGGATGGAGGCTATTTTTGTCCCCAGTCCGAGCTATGTTTTCCATGCTGTATTTTTCCCCATATCTTGCTGACGCCATGAGATAAGAGCCTCTGCTCCACCCACCAAGCTCTGTCTTTCTGTACAGGCACTCCTGGGGTGCGGGTTGGAGCATGGGGGCTCCTCTTCTTCTTGAGCCTGCCCACTGCCTCCCTCCTGGGATCTCGGTGCCAGCCCTGCCCAATGGTTGAGGCTTCTCTGTGTCCCCTGCCTTTGCTGTATCATAGGGTCAGGGGTCAGGGGACTCGGCTCTCATCCCTTTTTCTGAATCCCACCCTTTTGCTCTCTGGAGCAGGCAGGACCCAGAACAGAACTCATCTGATACACACTCAGCAAGGCAGAGACCAGGGCGGCACTTCCCGCAGCCCATGCCCAATCAGGCCCCGGGAAGGAGCAGTCCTCGGCCCTTGGCCATAGTGTGTGTGGTCCTGCAGACACCCAGAGCCTGCTCTGGAGGGTGTGCACAGCTTCGGGCCGCATCAGGTCTGTGGCCCAGCACCTGATTCGGGGTGTGCAGCGGCAACTTTCTGCTAGCAAAATCCTGCCTGCTACACCACAAAGCTACAGGGTAGGCTGCAGCCCCTCTGTGCAGTCTTGACCGAGTATCTTCCATCTAGAATCTCAGCTTTCTCTCTGGAAGACAGGCTGGTATTGTCTGTGGCATTGCTTATAGGACACAGTGCGTGCTCAGCCAATGTCCGTTTCTCCTCCTAGCTTCCTTGCTGTCCTCCCCACCTTCTTCCCAAGCACTCTGCAGATCCAGATGGCCCAGGTTATTTTCCTTTGTCACCAAGGCATGTCAGTTTGTGACATCAGACCAATGTGCCTGGTGACATGTCAGTGGAGGGCTCTCTGGAGAAGCAACTTATCAGGGCTGTAGTAGGAATGTGGGTTTTGCTTTGGGCTGAGCTAGGATTAGCTACAGGTCTTTCCCCAGCTTGTTGTGTGACACCAGACAAGTGACTTTTCTGTCCCCTTGCTTTGCTCTTCTCTTGTGAAGTGGGGACAACAGTGCTTCCTGTGTGGGGACATCTGATGGATTAACATAATACCCCAGATAAGGGTTACACTGACCTGTGGAGGTGAGAGTTTGTGTTAGATCCATACCTGGGAAGTGACTGCTGGAACTCCACAGGTGGCCCTTCCCCCCCAGGGCCCCTGTACTCATCCTTTCTTTCAGTAAAACACTTGGCCCAGAACTGTTCTGCAGATAGCTGCCCCAGCTTACTCAGCCACTCTGGTCAGGGTCCCTCCCACTCTGTCCTGACAGAGGCAAGTCCACTGCCCCTGACACTACTGCAGATTCCCCACTTCAGGTACTGGGCTCCCCCATGGGGCTCCTCCCCTCTGTTTCAGGGGCTGTAATAATAAATGTCCCTGTCAGAGCCTTCTCTTGACCCTTCATGGCCCAAGCCAAAGTGGGCCTGTCCCTGCTGACGACCTCTGGCCCTTGAGTTCCTGTTATCAATGGCAGGAGCAAGAATACTTTGGCCAGAGGCTGTGGAGAGTCAAAAAAGAGATCCAGGCCAGGGGATATTTGCAGGCATCCAGGAGCCTCTGGAACAGCAAGGGAGGAGTCTTGGGGGTCCCAGCCAAGGAGTTCATCTCAAAGTTCCACCAACTGGGGTCACATATGGGAGCTGCTTTGCCTTGTGCCCAGTCACCTCACAGTGCCTGACAACTTTTCAAATGTAAAAATATGTCATATTCAGTCTCTGAAGCTGTTTGAGGACAGGTGGCCTCGCTTGCCCCTGGGGTCCTCTGACTCTGGGATCTGTGCCTGGCAGCAATGTGCTGCAGCCTCACAATACCCTGCCTCCTCTTTGGATGCCCAGGTGACAGTTCAGTACATGCAGAAAAGTGGTGCCGTGATTCCTGTGCGTGTCCACACCATCGTCATCTCTGTGCAGCACGATGAGGACATCACACTGGAGGACATGCGCAAGGCTCTGAAAGAGCAGGTGATCAAGGCTGTGGTGCCTGCCAAGTATCTGGATGAGGACACCATTTACCACCTGCAGCCCAGCGGGCGCTTTGTCATCGGCGGTCCCCAGGTGTGTGTGTCCCTGAGTAAAGCCTGTTCCTGGGTCTCGGTTACTGAGGTGGCTTGGATCCGAGTACACAGGCTGCACAAGAGAGGTTTGAGCAGCTCAGCGTGACTGGCTGAGGACTGAGTGTGAAGTATTGACCCTCAGCCTCACTCATTGAGTGCACTCTGGTGCGTGTGGAGGGGGGCTGCTATCTCAGTACCCATGGAAGTGAGGACACATCCCTAGAAGTCTCAAATGCTGTCTTATTTGCACACAGCAGTCACTACCCTGCCAGGCTCAAGGTCTCCCTCATGAGCCACTGCCATGCTTGTTCACACCTGCCCCTTTCCTGTTGGCACTTACTGAATACCTGCTGCAGTAGCCAGCAGCTCTTGTGGGTACCACAGTTGGGCAGGGACATCCTAGTGGAGACTCCTGCTTCTCCCGCCCCCTACAGCACAGGAGTGAGGAGCTGGACATCAAATGGCAGAGCAACTTGGATAGGCAGCTGGCAGCTGCTGGGGGCCACAGCTGTGGGGCAGGCTCTCAGTGAAAACGGAGCATAGAAAATGGGGTGAACAGAAGTTTTCTCTTGCGGGACTTTTCAAAGCCTACATATACTAGGGTGAACCCTAAAAAGAAGTTAGGATATGAAGACTTTCTCTAAATCATTTAGCATAGAGCCCCTACCCTTGAAGTATTTTTAAACTGTTCTAATCAGCTTTTCCTTGCTGAGACACAAGGCCTGACACTGGCAATGTAAAGGAGGAAAAAGTTAAGAGGAATCTTATTTGACTCAGTTTCAGGGGATTCTGTCCATGGTCAGCTGGCTCGAAGGCAAGAATGTCATGGTGGAAGGGTGTCAGGAAACAAAGGGGCTTAGTTCTTGGCAGACCAGAGGCAGAACAGGGAACAGCACCAGAGAGGAACTGGCCTGGGGCTATATATAGTACCCAAGGCTGAACCTCCATGACCTACCCAGACACAGCCAGAAGTATCTTGTACTAATCTTTTAGGTACTTCTTAATCCAATCAGGTTGACATGTCAGGATTAACAGTCACATTAATCAAAGATGCACACAGCATACTTAGAAAGGGGGTGGTGACATGGCCACAGCCCAACATTACACTTATTGCAGTGTGGTTCCTGCCTACAGGTGGATTTATCCTCATGGACTCAAAGGCATGGTGGGTGGGGCAGCTGTGACTGCAGACACCCGCTGCCCACATTTAGCACTTTGCCAGTAAGGTGCTCATAGGTCACCTAATTCCCGTGGCTAGTCAGTGATAGAACCAGGAGGACAATCTGGGCTTTCTGGAAGATTCTCAGCCAAAGGGCCTTTGAAAAAGCCCCTCAGGGCACTCTTATCAAGGGCTTCAGCCCCTCCACCTCTTCAGGGGCTCATGGCTCATTTCTTCCTTCCATATCTCTACCTCTGCAGGGGGATGCGGGTGTCACTGGCCGCAAGATCATTGTGGACACCTATGGTGGCTGGGGTGCTCATGGTGGCGGGGCTTTCTCTGGAAAGGACTACACCAAGGTGGACCGCTCAGCAGCCTACGCTGCCCGCTGGGTGGCTAAGTCCCTGGTCAAGGCTGGTCTGTGCCGGAGAGTGCTTGTGCAGGTAGGTTACCCCCACATTCTGAGTCCACTACCCCGGCCCTGCTGTCCCTGTCTGAGGACATCATCATCTCTGAGTGTGGCCTTTCTGAAAGGTGTCCTATGCCATCGGAGTGGCAGAGCCGCTGTCCATTTCCATCTTCACCTATGGAACCTCGGAGAAGACAGAGCGGGAGCTACTAGAGGTGGTGAATAGGAACTTTGACCTCCGGCCGGGTGTCATTGTCAGGTAAAAGGTCCACCTGCTGCATGGGACCTTGCCCCTCCCTCCCTACAGGCATGACCTGACTGAAAGGTAAGCAGAAGGAAGCTGCCCACAGATCAGGGCTCTCAGCAGGGGTACTCATGGGTGTGGGATACTTAACTTCCAAGCTGAGGAGGCAGTGTAAGAGCCTTGCTGGTCCAGCAGACAGCAACTCCTCAGGAAAGCAACTGGAAGGCCAACTACATTGAGTGTGCCCTTCTCATGCTTCCTGGAGCCTGGCTGTGGGGTCCTCGGCCTGGCCAAGCAGTGGGCAGCAGGGAAGGAGACAGGCACCATAAGGTGGGGCTCAGGTCCCTGTCCTGTTGCATCTGTGTGGTCCGCTCTCTTGGGAGCATCTGAGCCTCCCTTTCCTAAGCTGCAACACAGGAGTGTCAGCAGCAGAGGCAGGACATGCACAGGGCTGAGGCTCCAGCTGTGCTGCCCTTAGAGTCTGTTCCCCGCCTCTTGGTTCAAGTGTAGGAAAAGAGACCCATTCCAGCATGGCCTTGTCTTCTGCTGCCCATGCAGGGATTTGGACTTGAAGAGGCCCATCTACCAGAAGACAGCCTGCTACGGCCATTTCGGGCGGAACGAGTTCCCCTGGGAGGTGCCTAAGAAGCTTGTGTTTTAGAGCTGGCTGATGTGGGCCTGACCTTGCGCTGCGCACTCTCTTCAAGATCCCAGATGCTGTGTTCCCCTATCCCCTCCTGGCATCATGCCCACCCCGACCCTGCCCTTCCTGGCATATCCTAGCCCTCTCCTCTGCCCCACCTTGCTATCACCATGGATGCTGAGGGAGGGCAGGTAGCTTCTGGGTGCTCAGGGTACTTGTGAGTAATTCCATAATGTCCCCCGCCTGTCTCAGAGCAGGGCAGTGTTGATTCTGTGGGAAGGTTACCCTCAGCAAGACAAAATCTTCTCCCTCAGCTGTCACACAACCCAGACCTGGCCAGAACTCAAGGCTTCTGTGGTCCAGATACACCAAGCCTCCTTTTTGTATGTGTGGCCAGTACTATGGCCAAAGCCTTGGCCAAGCCCTACCCATGGTGGACATCTGATGTCTGTGAGCAACTGTTGGGTACAAGGGGCCATGACAATGAACAATCTCATGTCTCCTTCCTTCCAACATGATGAGGTGGTACCTTTTAGCTATCATAGAGTCCCACAGCTACACATGTCAGGTTAGAAATGGGCCCCAGCTATGGCAAAGCAGACTATGACAAGGCTGTGGACCTGGTCCAGGCCTGAGCCCAGGTTGATTGGAAGTCAGGCAGTGAACCCGCTGCTCTTGGCAAGGCCAGGGCGATGTTATATATGACAATCTGCAGATCCAGCGTGGAACCAAGAGCCAGTTTCACTACCTTACTTGTCCTGGAAGATACTCCAGGGCAGGCTGGGCAGTGTAGGCCCTCAGGTTGGGCTGGAGTTTGAGAAGCAACCCCATAAGCTCAGCTTGCTCATCTCTCAGACGCGTGGCTTGGGCTGTAGACCTCTGGAGCATGTGGTCCAGGTGACATCCGCTGCCTTCAGGGATCCCCTGGGGCAGGCATGGTAGCTTGTCCCAGCACAGTGTCCCTTGAGTGAAGGCTGAGACCTATGACCTTTGAGTCTTTCCCCTTGGTGATACTGTGGGTAAGTAGGGGCTCCTTTGGTTCCCCTTCCAGAGAGGCCAGTCCTGAGACCTTTGTGCCTCATGGTAATGGTGCCCAGGAGCAGGGCTGCCTCTGGGTGGTGGACAAGGTGCCTAATGTATGGGGAAATTTCTGCCTTTGCCTACTGGCTGTGGGAGGACACATCTGCTCCCAGGAGGCCTGCATGGGCCTTGGCCTACCATGGTTTTGGAAGCCACAAATGCTTCTGGCTTTTCATTGGTGGCTGATGCCACATGCCTGATATATCCTTACCCTGAGCCCTGAATGGCAGGCCTCAGCCCCCTTGCTAGCAGGCAGCCAGGACCCCAGCTCAGGAAGGCCCTCCATGGCTCTGGGGGAATGCTGGGACCTAGTATCTTCCCAAGGTGCACAGCACTGATTCTGGCTGCAAGAGTCTGCCTGGCAGCCTTAACTGGGGTGCAGGCACTTTGACCTGGACCTTGGCTGGCTCCACCACCTGAGCATCTGTGAGACTCAAGTGCTCTGGTCTTTCTCAGGGCTGCCTTCTGTGTAGCAGCTTCAGCACCCTTGCAGCACAGGGAGGGCTGGGCTCACCAGTGTCTGAGTTCCTCCAACATGGGCTGTTCTGAAATGGAAACTTCCTGTCCCCTGCAGAAAAGATCTTTTTGGCCTACACTATGCATATGAATCTAAAGCCTTTATTAATAGTTCCTTCTAGGACAATGAATAAAAAAATAAGGAGCAACTACTCTGTGCTGAGTTTTTGTCTGCAAACCACCAGAGATGCACTACTGAACTCACCTACTCTAAGCAAGTCAAATCCTCCCCTCAGGGTTATCCTAAACCAGCCTGCAGGGGAATGTCCCCACAACTGACTGAGACTTTATTTAACAACTGTCTTAGTTATTTTTCTCTCATCACTGGGTCAAAATACCTAACACCTAAAGTTAAAGGAGGGAAGGTTTATTTAGCTCACAGTTTGTGAAGATTTCAGTCCATACTGGGCTGGCTCCAAGGCAGGGTGGCACATGGCAGACGTGGCACATGGCAGGGTTGCCCTCCTGGGGCAACTGTTCATGCAGCAGAAGACAGCAGAAGCAACAAGAGAAAGCCAAAGGGGGCAACAGGCCCCTTTCTGCCCCTTGTATCTTCTCTATACTCCTGGGAGTAGGGTGTGGCCACTCCAGTCAGTGGGGTGACCCAGCAGTCACCCACCCTTAATCCCATCACTGGAGCATGAATCCATCATTAACTCTAGATTCATCTTCCTCCAAAAAAAAAAAAAAAAAACCATTTAAAAGTGCATGAGAGTTTGGGGGGACATCTAGACAGGAACCGTAACACCAGCTCCTGTGCCAAGTCACTGCATCACTATATTTGCTCCTCAAGTACAGCCTGTGGGGCTTAGGAATATGCAAGGGCCCTGGGCTGGGCGGAGCTCCTTGGCCTCAGGGTGTCCCTTATCATAGACACCACTGCCCACTCCTCATCTCCGTCCCATCCTTCTGCCCCTTTCTGCATCTTACCTGAAGCAAGGAATGCACAAGTGGACTTGGCCATGTCTGCTCAGTGTTTGGATAATAATTGCAGGGAATAATGAGGGAAGGGTGCAGGTGTGCCTTTAACCGAGTGCACATTTCCCCATTTTCAGCAGTGAGGGGAATAGCCAGGCAGATTCTTCTTTAGATGCAGGTGTCTGCAAAAGCACTGCACATGTCCCTGGAGCAAGGGGAGGTGGAACCTGTGCAGCTGCCACAGTGGGGCAGGAAGAACTCTGGGGCATGTGCCCTGAAGGCTGAGCACACCCTTGTGTGGCCTCACCCATCATTAAATGAGGATCTGAACAGAATGCCAGGAACAGCAAAGCTACAGCAAAGACCCAGGACTGTGGCCAAGGGGAGGGGAGAGACTGTACCCCAAGAAGCCACTCCACAGGCAGGTGTTGAAATACAGCATGGTACAGAGTGCAGTACACATGTTGCAGAGATGTGTAGGGACAAAAAGACCCTGAAAAAGCACCAAGGAGGACCTTCTGTAGAAGGAGCTTGTGTTCAGAAAAACAAAATAATTTCTGAAGGCGAGGAAGAGTACCAACTTCTGGGCCATGCAGTCCCCAAGTGTCACACCATTAGGAAATGTGGGAGTCCCCAAGGAGTGGCCAAGGTGGGAAGAGATGATCCTAGAGGGTAGGGTCTTTTTTATTATTAATTTTATTGAGAAAGATTAGCAATGAGACAGTTTCAAAACAGGTTGGTAAGACAGTTACAATAGTGAATACATTGCATGCTGTTGTCTTTGTAGTTATTCATAGAACAAGATGCAGACATGATATCTTGTTTAAACACTATTAGTTCAAAACTTTCTGAGGGTGGGGTCTTTGGAAGCCAAGTAAAGACAGAATTGTGAGGGCCAACTATGAGAAACTGAGTATGAGGAGACTTAAGGCCTGGGAATGTCCAGTGAATTCAGCCACTTAGTCCCTTGGTAATGTGGGAACTGGCTCATCCCAGCTGTGGCCTCCTGTCCGTCTGGTCCTGTCCATCTGGTCCATCCTGAGTGCAGTTCAGTGTGTGTGTGACTGCAGTGACGTCTCCTGCACTTCTGCCCAGTGCCTGCCTCTCGGCCACCAGTCTGGGCTTGTCTAGGTCCTGCCGTGCTTAACCCTCCCCAGCCTCTCTGGGCAGGCCAACTCCTCCTGCCACAGGCCCTCTGCACATGCCCTTCTGAGAGAGAAGTGCATGCTCGTGTTGCTTTTGTGGACTTTGGATGAGATTTCTGAGTCTGTGAAAATCCCCTTTCTGGACATCCTCTCTTCTTTTTCTTTTTCTTTTTCTTTTCCTTTTCCTTTTCCCTTTTCTTTTCTTTCTGCATTTTACAGAAGGGTCTACAGGGTGTTCAGGGTCTCACTACTAGATCAGACCCATAGTGATTCTCCTGTTTACAGCCTCCCAAGTGCTGGGATTACAGGTGCGCACTACCACACCCAGTCTCAATTGCCTCCGGGGGTGGGGCTGGCACGGCAGGCTCGGGGATCGAACCCCCAGCCCCTGCATCTGCTTGCAGGTGCTTTAATCTGCTGGGCTATGTGGCTGGCCCTTGTCTTTTTTCTACTCTCTTCCCTTTTTCATGTCTTGATTTCCGTGTTTTATCCCCTTGGGCCTGACCTCTTAAAAGGGAAAAACTGTACTAGGAAGAATTCTTCTTTTAAAAATTTTGTTCTCTTTGAAGCTGCCTAGCTCTGTAACTGCTTCATGGCTCAGTAATAACTTTCTTGACCCCTATAACCATGAGGGTATAACTAAACATACAAGATACCGGGTTCTATGAAGCTTTGTGGCCATTAATCTAGCCCTGTAACTGATGATCTCACCCTGCTAGCCAATCGGAGGAGCTGCCAGGCTGTCCTTTCCTGCCTTTGCAACCCCAGCTTTATGGTGCATATAAAAAATGCTGGCTTGCAGCCACTTGTCATCTGGCTTTTGTTGGAAGATTTTCCAGCCGAGCCCACCAGTGTAAAATAAAGCTGTTCACTGCCCCCTGGCTTCCTCGGTCTCCCTCCTTTGCTAGACAGGGCTTTGCCGCAGCACTCTGTCCCTTGGCCCCTTCCTCGCCCACCCACCCCTCTCTCTACTTTCCTTCACATGGTGATCTCTCTGAAACTTATCAGCTTCAGCTAAAAGATTATCCTCCAGAAAGATACTCCAAATTCCTCCCATAAATATGCTCAACACCATCTTTATCTGGCCCTGGGATAGCAATCACTGAAAATTCTGTAGTGGCTAAATATTTTATTAGTTATTAGTAATGATGGTGTGGCAGTAATAGTCACTCATGCATTGAAGATGATGTATCAGCCTCAAAATATTTTTTTTTCTTTCCCCCCCAGTTTTGTTGAGGCATAATTAACAAACACTGTACACGTTCGCGGTAGACAGAGGTACGGGCCTCTTGCCGCTGCTCCACCTGCACAATGGGGTCGGGAGAAGTCCAAAGCGGGGCCCGGCCGGTCACTTCCTGCTGCCTGCTGCTGTGTACCTCACTGGCCCAGCTCCGAATTTTTCTTGTGTTCTTCATCATCTTTGGTTTTCTTTTTCTTTTTTTCTTTTTTCTTTCTTTCATTCTTTCTTTCTTTCTTTCTTTCTTTTTTTTTTTTTTTTTTTTTTTT
>NDGN011515106.1:2863-12985 GCA_002564285.1 Tympanoctomys barrerae
AAAAAAAAAAAAAAAAAAAAAAAAAAGATGCTGGTCATAGTTTTCAGGCTATGTGGAAGAATAAAAATAAAATGTATTTCATTTTCTTCTATATTTTGTACCATGGGCAGTACATTGACAAGGAATGGAGTAATATGATTATCTCAAAATACTATTTTAAAAAGCCTTAGAGTTGGAAAACACTTTCAAATTAATCTATTCAAATATTTAAACCATCCATGATTAAGCATCATAGCACTTGCATTATGGTATAAAAGAAGAAAAAACGGAGTTGGCAAGTAGAAAACTATACTTCTTATTTCTTTTCCATACCTGATTAAAAGAAGGACCTTGGTCACATTGTAAGAGTTTTGGCACTCAGTAAGCACATTTAAAAATAGAAACATTAAATAATATTCTAATACTTCTTCATCAATGAACTCCACAAACATGGTTTTTTTCTACATTCATTTAATACATCATGCAAAGCTGCACCAGTCATGGTCCAAGTCAGTCCCAGAACATTCTTTGACCTTCACTGCCAATTTTTTTTCTGCCAATTTTCTTTAGTTTTGAAGACTTGTGCTCTATTGAGAGTTTTCTTGGGGTTCTAAGAGTTATTTTTCCTGACACATTGTAATGTCATATTTTGAAAGTCTATACACCAGATTTAAATTATAGAGCATATACATGTATGTATGAAAACCAAGAGTCTTCTATCCCTATTCTTGACTGGATAGTATATGGAGAATTATCAGTGGGCTATAAACTACAATGATTCTATATAGGCTTTATTAACTAGGACAAATTTTCAGGAAGAGAAATAAGTATTTCAAATTTTGGGGAGCTGGGGAGATAGCTCAATAGAACAAGTGCTTGCCTGGCAAGCACAAGGTCCTGAGTCCAATCCCCAGTACTGAAAAAAAAATTCAAATTTTGGAAACTCTGAAGCACAGAGTATTTGCAAGAGCAACTTTTATTTTGGAAAGTGTGTACAGGGAGTACAGGGTCTCATTGCATAGATCGGACTTGTAGTGATCCTTCTGCTTACAGACTCCCAAATGTTGGGATTACAGGGCTCGCCACCATGCCCAGTCTCAATCATTGTTTCAGTGTACTCCAGTGTTGGAGCTGTCAAGGCAGGCCAGGGGTTATAACTCTGGGCCCCTGCGTCTGCCTAAACAAACCCTTTAATTTAGTACACTATTTTGCTGGCCCAAGAGCAAGTATTTGAACAGTTACAATTTTATAATCTAATTGGGACAATAGTCACATTTTCTGTGAGAATACTTAAATTAGTTGAATGATGACAAGAGGATTGCATGTATTATTGAAAATAAGGACAGTTTCAGATGGCTAACATTCACCAATGTCTCATGTACCTAACAAATATTGTTTTTCTTTTTAATGTGCAATACCTCTATATTAGGTTACATGCTCTATCTTCCCTTTATCCATTGCAAAGCCAAATATTGAAGACATCACAAACCTTTGGAATAAGTTACTTCAGCCTACAAAGTGTCTGTAAATAAATATATTTGACCTTATTTCCCCAAATATCTTTACAAATTATGTGGCACCAATTCCTCATGTATCACATTTTGCTCTTTAAAATCGCAAAATTGTTATATATAACATGTCAGAGCGATTAGCAAAACACAAAATTACCCAGTTGCCTGAGAGAAAATGGGTTGTGAGCGTAAGCGAAGATGCAAAGAGGGTTGTCTGGTCTATGATCCCCACAAACAGAGAAGGTGTGAAAGCTAGCACGGCAGTGTCAGAAAGTGAGGGATAAATAAACACTACAAAGTTTGTGTGACAAATTAAAAAATGGATGAAAATTCTAGAGGACATGAGAGAAATTTAATATGAATAACCATAGTATGTAAGTTTTCAGTGTGCTATCTCCTTAATACTTGTCAGAATTAATTACTTCCTACTATAGCAGTGCAGAAACTATCTCTCCTATTTAGCTATCAGGGTCTTTGTGCTTGGAGCTAATCATATGCAAAATATATTAAGAATTGTAGGCACACAACAATGGTATATTTAGTGAGATTTTAAGTAAACAATGACCAAAAGTATTGTGTATTTCCTGTACCCATTTTCTTTCTCTCCTTTAGAGGACAACTAAAATGAATTTCCCAATCACTCACAGGTTTGATGAAGTCACATGATTGCATCTTGCGAATGAGATACTACTAAAAGACGTGGATGGATAGTCCTAGGCTGACAAATAGAAATGTACAATGATCTCCATTTCCCCCCATTTTTTGTCCGATGTGAGGTTAAATAATATCGTATTAGGTTGGTTAGCCCAGAATGAAAAAAAAAAAAAATTACGTTCCTGATTTTTGTTTGGTTTGGTTTGGTTTTGATTCTGGTTTTCTTTCTTTTGTTTTGTTTTGTCCTGGGGCTCAAGCTCAGGACCGTGCAATCACCAGGAAGGCGCTTATGTCTGCTGAGCGATTTCTCCACATCTCTGAATATTTTTCACGTTAAGGTATCTTCCACTAACAAAGATGCACAGCAACGTAATTAGGAAGAATGTTGAATAACCCAGACTTAAAATGGTAGTGTATCAGCATCAAGTCAGTGATATAGTTTAATGATGTAGAAAAGAAGGGGAAGTAACAAGATTGGGACTTTGAATTCCCTAGTGCAAAATCCAAGAACTAATAACTCATAAGTTTTGAAAATATTTTCAAATGGAACTGTAATATTTTCAGATGCGATCAGTGAAAAAATAATTATCTGATTTTAAAGCAATCCTCCAGAGAACTGGTCCTTCTCCTCCATCACTCTCCTTCGCCTGCCCTCCCTCTTCCTTTCTTTTCCTTCTCCTTCTTCTTCTGGTCCTTTCATTCCTCCTTCTTGCAGTACTACAGGGAATATCTGAAACCTACACATTCAGCTACATTCTCGGCCCACTTTCACTATTATTTTAAGACAGGGTCTTCTCAGTTACTCCATGTGGGCTCCACCCTGTGTTCATTCTTTCCCAGCCTCTCAGAATGCTGGGAATATTGTAGTGTGTGTTCCCACACTCAAGATGCGGAATACACCTCGCAGTCAGCAGTGTGGAGCTAACCCAAGAGAACTCTGCAGGCAAATCAAAGACACAGTGAATTCCCAGACTAAAGTGCAATAAAGCAAAATCCACTTTGTGAAAACCCTGATTTGTACCAGTACAAAGTGCTACATATTCAAGTGTGAGTATAAAAATTTAGAATGTGACAAGGGCCTCAAATCTTCAAGAATGTAGCTGAATGCTGCAGTAGGTCTTCCTGGGCAGCACTGTAGAATTTGAGTCACCAGTTATGGCATTAGTTGTCAACTGTGACTACATATTCAATTTAATTAATTAACTAGGATGCTTAAAATAAATGTGGAACTCATAATCAGAACTCCCAAACTGATTAGTCTTAGTAGAGAGGATGGTTCAGATTGAGTTGTTATTATTTTCCTTATTCTCTGGTCACCTTTACTAAGCAAGCAGGTCAGAGAACTGTTGGCCTACAATGTTTGCTCTCAGATCAATGGACACAATATTGACTTTTTCTGAATATATCTTAAATGTATTAGAAATGTCTTTCAGTCAATCTCTTCAAATACATGTATATAGAGAAATTCATACACACAAGTGCATGCATACATATATTTAAATATATAAAATGACCAAAATAGATTTCTTAATTTCCAGTGAAAAAAACATTGTATGGCAATTAGGTAAGCTATACTTTGCCTGAATATAATGGTTAGTCCCTCTAATCTTTCTCTGACTAGTTCACTTGTTACCTACCTGTGTGTCCCAGACTCAGCAAATGCCAATTCTCTGCCATCTTTATTTGTGTAAGTAAAACTGAATGTACTATTAGTGCAAAATTATGTCTAGTGGCTATTTTTTCCTTGCTGACAATGTTGAGGACCATATTTTAACCATTTTTCAAACACTATTTGATGAAGAAAAATAAAAGATCATGGGAATTTGTGAAGACAAGCCTTTCTAATCTATGGAAAAGTTTTGTAGAAATGTCTGAGCCACTAATGAGTTTGAGAGTCAGAGCACTGAAATATTAAAAAGTTAGAAAGATGTGAGACTCCTGTCATAGTCACTGAAATAGCAGATTCTTAATGAGTCTTATCCTGACCATGTCAGCTCCAGTATGTCACTATTCCATCTCCCACTCACTCTTATTTGTACAACTAATGCATACTTTTCATCTTCAGACCATCATAGTTAAAAACTGCAAGTGAGCCATGTGTTTTGTTTATTCCTTGCACTTCAAAATTTAGAGGATTAAAACTGCAGCCATTGCCGATTATTTCTTATGATTCTAAATGCTGTTGAAGGAGTGCTTCTATCTGGTGGCTGTTGACTGAAGCCTTGCTCATCTGGAGGCTAAAGCAGCAAGAACATTAACACATGAAGAAGACTCTAGGAAAAGCAGCAGTTCCTGACAGTCAGCTGTGAGCCCAGGTGAGCCTTCCACTGATGCTTCCCGTGGTTGTCAGCCCTTCCTCTGAGATGCAGCTTTCCCCAGGGACAGACACTACTGTGGTCTGGTGACAGGAGATGCATGGCACCATAGAACTTTCTTCAGGCATTATTTATGCACCTTTTCCTTTGGGTTTGGTATATATTCCATAGCTTTTCCCTAGACTAGATTTAATGTGAGATGCTCCTGCCTCAGCCTTTCAGAGGGCTGGGATTACACGTAAAATACCACACTAGGCTTCCTTTCAGCTTTCTTAGTTAATGCAAATCACAGAAACTATTCAGATTCAATGTCCTAGATAGAGCCTTTTCCTATGGAGTAAGTGTACAAGATCTTCAGAAAAAAAGAGTGCACTGAATTTACTTATTATTGTTGAATTTTGCTAAGTATAAGCTTCACAGGAGATAATGATCTTATCTATTTTATTTGCTGTTGGCTTGATAAAGTAGAATTCCATAAAGCAACTTAAATATCTGCTGATTTTTATATGTGAAACGCATGTAAATATTGAAACTGGAATTTTTAAGTTTCAAACTTAAAGTGGTTCAGTCTCTCAACTCAATTCATTCTGTCAATAGAAGTTTGCAATTTAGACTACAGATAAATAACAAAATACATTTGTACAGTGTTCAAGTTACTTCAGACAGATACAAATTAAAATGAAGTTTTGTCTTTGCAGTAACAACTAAAATACATGTGCTAAAAAAGTTTATTGAGGACATTGATCAATTTAATAAAGAAATTAAATAATCCATATGATTATTAAAATTTTGGAGCCTTTCACTATTTTTTTTTAGATTGGACTCATAATGATCTGTCTGTTTACAGCCTCCCAAGAACTGGGATTACAGGTGCGCACCAACACGCCCAGTCTCAATTGGCCTTTCAGCATGCCCCGAGGGTAGAGCCAACATGGAATGCCTGGGCATTGAACCCCAAGCCCCTGTGCCTATTTGCAGGCACTTTAATCCACTGAGCTTTGACCAGGCTCTCAATATGTTGTTGTGTAAAATAAAACCAAGTGTATTTTTCCTTAAACACATAAGAACTTAGAAAGTTGCTGCAAAACATATGTATTTGAAAATTCAAAATAAACCCCAAATGTTAACTATTTTATCAATAAATTGTTTTATAATTTTCCATGAAATTTGCCTATCAGGAGTAAAGAGATGGTTCCTTAGTTTATGCATTTATGAAACTCATCTTCTATAATTGCACAATGCCTAACTTTTGATGTATGTATTGGTAAATAGCCCAGGGTTTAAACAAACATTTGCTATTCATCATTTTAGGAAATAGGACCATTGATTTATAAATGTATTCATAAAGCAGAGCTCCAGAAGTCATGGGTGAGTAATTTAAAAAGGTATTTGTTCTCTATTTATTAAATACCGTATGCTCTACATACACAATACTATGATTGCGTATTTCAATTTTCATGAGAATATAAACAAAGAGATAATGAAATATAATTGACCATGCTATGTATCATTACCACTGCCTGCAATAAGCTGTGCTGCATAAAAGAATCCAACTTCTTCTAAGAAGTGAGTAGCTGTACACAATTGTTTTATAAAAGAAAAAAGTCACAGCTCAAAATTTCAGTGGTTCCATGCTAAAAATATGTCAGTGTTTACCCCAGCGGGACACACTATGTATTCTTTTAAAATGAAATTACCAAATTTATAGCAATAGATGACTTTTCAATAAAACTTTTTGCATTATATTTTTAGTACACTGGAGTTTCCATGTATATATGCACACAGATAAGTATTCATTTTATAATTATTTTATATGCACATAGATTATTAGTGATATAATCTTTATATATGCATATATTTATACACAGAAAATAATTTACTTGCATAGAAAACAAGACATTTTGAATGAGAACAATAAAAACTTCCCAAGCCATAGATAATCTAGGTGACCAATTTGTTCAACATCAGTTAAGCATGATCAGCAGCCTCCTGCAGGTTAAGATACTTTTCTCATGATTCTCACACTGAACACTATGTGTATGGAAAGATGTTTTAATTATTAGTCTTCCCACAAAAGTTCCTTCTCACACCTGGCCGTACCCAGGCAGATATAAGCCATAAACCACTCACTTCACTTTCTTGCTCCTACTACGATGCACTTATTATTTCTTATATTTCCTATGAGGACCTTTGCTTTAGCATTTGGCATCACAGGAATACTCTCCTGTTATTTTCTCATATTTACTGTGGGATTAAACCTGTTGTGTATTTAGTATTAGTTTTTATTTGCTAAGTATAACACATAAAACTCATTTGCATAGTGCCTGTTGTGCTCATAAATGTCCATATCTAAAGGCCAATAACTTTTAGAATTTCTCTTCCAGGAACAATTAAGCAGAAAATGTAAATGATTATCTGTTAAATCAACTGAGGTTTTTTTAAAAGATAAGTCTCCAAATGAAGTATTGTCTAATTTTATTGTTTTTACATTTAAATCAAGAATTATTACAAAGGGGACCATAGCTCTTTCATGTATAAACAATTCGTGCAAAATGATAATGTGAATAATCTTGAATGTGTAACTTATTTTTCTGTTTTATCATAATTGTATCAATATTTAGATTAGAAGTCACTTGATACACCATTTGGTGCAAATACTATACTAACATGTCATCATTTACGTCAATGATCTTTGCAGTAAAATTTTAAAAACTAAAAATCTATCAGTAATCAATATATTAAATGGTCTTAATGCTTCATACCCATCTCACTAGTGATTCTGCTCAAAGCCGTGGCTCCTCTATCTCTGCCAATAATGAAATTAAAGCTTAATTTATTTAGCAGTTTAAATACATCATAAATATTCTTTATTTTCTTAATACCAAAGAAATTTCTTAGAGTTAATTTTGCCATAATTCCATGTACATATAATCTGTTCAAAACCTGAGTGTTTATTCCAGGCATAGTGAGAATTATTGAAATTACCAGGAAAGTATCTAAAGTAATTTTGGTACTCAAAGGGACTAAGATAAAAATTTGTCAAGAAAAGTACCATTTTAGGATGCATTTTATATTTATTTTTATTTTTATTTTCTGTACTTAGGCTACAGTCTCCAGAGTGTTCAGGGTCTCACTACATAAATAGGACTCGAAATGAATCTACTGTTTTCAGCCCCCAAGTGCTGGGATTACAGGCGTGCGTCACCAAGCCCAGTCTCAATGGCCATCTCAATGCTTCCTGGGGGCAGGGCCAGCATGGCAGGCCTGGGGACCGAAAACTGGCCCACTACGCTCTGGCTAAGTAGGCGCTTCAGTCTGCTGAGATATGGGGCTGGCCCTTACGATGCATTTTAAATATATAATGCAGAATTGTATCTTGATAAAGTGAAAAAAGTTTGCAATTGTGTTCTTGCAACTTCAATATTTGTCTTTAGTCTCTCAAATATTCATTAAGAAGTTACAGTCTGAAATGCAGTTTCGCTCTGGCTGTTCAGTCAGTCTGGTACCTGTGCAGGGTGCATGGCAGGCATGGTGCCCATCCTTCATGTTTGTAGTTCTGAAAGGTGTAGACAAATACATTAGCAAATAGAGTGCTACAGAAATTCTTTTTCTTTTTATTCGGAATCGGGGATTATACTCAGACGCTTGCACTTGCCAGGCAAGTGTTTATTCTACTGAGCCATCTCCGCAGCCCCTAGAAATTCTTAAAATGATACTCAAGACAGAATGAATGAAGGTGCACCTGGAAGTTCTGTAGAGAAAGCTTTGTAAATGGAATCTTCAAGAGTTAGGAGAATACAGCTTAATAAAGGCTCCAAAGTGGAGGTTCCAATCCATATTTTGGGAAAAGTGGAGAAAAGGCAAAAAACGCTGGAAAGGTAAACATGTAATTAACCATAAAGGACTTTACAGTTTGTACTGAAAAGACTACGGTATTTAATCTAGAATTGAATGTGAAGTCCATAAGTATTCTAAAACAAAACAAACAAAAAAAAAAAGAAAAAAGAAAAAATAAGAATAGGAACACTAAATGTATTTTTAGAAAATTTATCATGTAAGGACCAGCGGTATAGCTCAGGGGACTAATTTCTTGCTTAGGTAAGGGCAGGGGCTAGTGTTTAATCCCTGGCACCACACGCTGCACTCATCCTGTCCCCGGGCATGCTGAGTTGGCAATGGAGTCTGGGCGTAGTGGCACAGGACTGTAGTCCCAGCACTAGGGAGGCAGAAATTAGGAGGATCATTACTAGTCCAAGCTGCAGAGTGAAACCCTGCACACAAAAAACATGAATACTTACCGTATAATATGGAATATATGTAAGATAGGTTCATTCCTTGATGTTTCTATAATATTTAAGATGAAACTTGATGGAAACCAGAACTAGGCATTCAACAAGGGAGATAAATAAGTGAACATGGATTTAAAACTAGTCAATAAATAGAACTACTGGATTTAATAAGAGACTAATATATTTCAATTAATGACTATATTTTACAAATGCTTTTCTAAAAGCCTGTCTTAAAGGATATGAGACAGACATATAGCTATATAATTTAAAGTAGTATTCCCAGGCTGGGGAGCTAGCACAGTGGCATAAGCACCTGCCAGGTAAGTGAAAGGTCCTAAGTTTGACTTCCAGTACCACATGCCATGCTGGCCTCAGAACATGGTGTGGTGGCACAAGCCTATAATCCCAGCATTAGGAAGCCTGAGACAGGAAGTGCTTGTATTAAAAATGAACAAATAAAATAAATAATCATTTCCATATAAACAATTAATTTTACTTTTTTACCTGTTAGATTAACCTTAAGATCATTTATAATAATCCTATATTTCAGTAACTTAATGCTGAAAATCCAAAAAAAGTTAACTTCAATAAAAATATATCACAGAAAATGTTATTTTTATGTGCATGAGTTTGTATTGCTGATAAATGACAAAGCTCTACCAAGCTTACTTAGAGAAGTTAATGAAATTTCTGCTTGGTATATAAATTAAGACATAAAAGTACTGCTTGTTATTTAATTTGTATCTTAAAGGAAAATTCATTTGATGAAATATGAAGAAATGAAGTTTAATACACGAATATATATACTACTATATTATTTCTCTTCGCTCTCCATATGGTTCTTTCTGTATGGTTTTAACTTCTCAGTGGTTTTGTTTTATTAACTTGAAAATAAATAGGAATAATATTTATCTTTGAAAAGAACAAATGATATTAGTCATTTTACCTCACAAATTTTTGAAAATTAACTTTATATCAATGCCATATTAAACGCTGCAGACCTCAAATTTGATTTTTACAAGATGTTTTAGTTATGTAATGATATACGCTTCATTTAATCTCTTCCTCTATTTCGCGCACATACTTGCTTGCCTGACTTTTCTACAAAAATTACTATGGGAGCAGAAACGATAACTTTTATTCTTCCATATGCTTTCTTTCTTTTTTCCATATGCTTTCTTATCTCAAGTATAAAACAAAGCCTTATGACAAGAGATCTATGTAATGAATATTTTTCTTCTCCAATGCATTTATATGTGCATATACGTTTCTTTCCTGGTGTCTTCTCTGGTTTCCACTCCTCCCCTAGGATTATTTTTTTTCAGAACTTTATTGATAAACAAATAGCAATTAGACAGTTTCAAATCAAATCGC
>NDGN011515112.1:0-10550 GCA_002564285.1 Tympanoctomys barrerae
GAACTCAGTCCCTTGCACTTGCCAGGGAAGCACTTATTCCACTGAGCCATCTCCCCAGCCCCTACCCATCCCTTTAATGTAAGCTCTGTGACAGCAAGCCTTCTTCTTCCCCAGTATATGAGTAAAATGCCTGCTGCTGCAAAAGTGTTTAAGAAACTTATACTGACTGACTAAATTAAGCAGGGGATGCATCCTAAGGATCTCTCAGCCTAGTAGGATAGCATATTTAAGAAAAAAAGAAAAATGATATGGAAGATACATCACCTAGTATGTCTACTACAAGAAGCAAGAGTATCAGAGAGTAAGGTAGTGCCTCAGCATAGGGAGGTAATTACTGAACTGTAAGTGTTTGGGTGAAGAATCGTTGACTTGGCAGGTAGAGGGGCTGAGGTGTTCAAAGCAGAGGTCATAGGAGTGTAAAAGCATGCAGATTGCTATTTTATGTAGAAATCAAGAATCCAGTATTGTCAGAGCACAAAGTACAGAGAAGATGGCTCTCATAATGACAATACAAGCCGACGTTGATAAAGGGTATTACGTAGGTACTGCAAAGGACCTCAGACCTTATTCTTTTTGTGTTGGGAGATCATGGTCTTGGCCACTTTCTCACAGTGGAACACAATGGCCAACACACACAACTTAAAGAATGAGAGGATTTTTATCTTTAGAGAATCCAGTCCACATTCAGTCATCTCCAAGGCAGGAGGGATGTGAGAGAAGGGTCACAAAGAGGAAAGCTGCCCACGTAATGGAGACAGTGATGGAAGGACCTGGGAAGGGAGAGATAAATGGCCACATTATGTCCCAAGACCTCTTCCAACCAGAGCCTACCTCCAACAGCATACTCAGCTCTGAACTCTTCAGTGGATTCATTCACAGATGAGCATAGCAACCCTATGATCCATTCACCTTGCAGAAGCCCCATCTTTCAACATGAAAGTCTTTTCAGGAACATTCTAGATATAAACCATACCACTGAAGGATTTTTAACAGGCAAATGTCAGGGTTGTGTTTATTGCAATAAGCCTGATTTACTATGAAGGATGAGTTAGGAATGGTCAGGGCCAAAGGCAGGAAGATGCCAGGAAGCTTTTGCAAGTAGTCCAGTGAAAGACGGCAGAGCTGCTTAAGACAAGTAATCAGGATTTGGAAGCAAAGTATATGTTTTAGAAATATCTGGGAATCAGATTTAGGGAATGAATATAAGAGATAAATTGAAGATGGTCCTGCCTGGATTTTCAGGAACAAGTACTGTTTTCCAGGTTGCCAAGCTGAAGGCAATGTGAAGGATTGGAGGATAGGAGAGGTTTGGTTATGAGCAAGTAGGTGTGACTCCTCGTCTGACACACAGCTGGGGAATTTTGTGGCCCATAGCACATGGAAGCCTAGGAGACATCTCAAGGCAAAAGAGAACGGGTTTGGGCATCACCCCCTTAACAGATGTTCTTTCAAGTGTTAACTATAGATTTGACTGTCAAAAGAGTAAGTGCTGACTAAGGAAACTTGATTAAAATCTTCAGATCACCAGCACTTAAGGAACAGTGGATTAAAAGATCCTACGGAAAATACAGTCAGCCACACTGATAATTTATTCAAGGCTGGCCCTCAGGGTCCTGCTTCAGACAGATTTTATTACCTATTCCTCCCAACCTCCTCCAATGTTTGGCTCCTCAGTGTTTTTCTCATTGTTGGAATATCAGCCCATAGTTCTCAATGTGCTGTGGGAAGCCTTCCCTGGAATCAGAATTACATTACAAGCTTTCTTAAGATCTCTATGCCAGCTTGTAAACTTATCACACTGTACCAAAAGCATCTGTTTCTGTGTATGCATTGCTCTGAAAGATTGGGAGCTCCTTAGGAACTAATGGTACATCTTTTATCTTTATCTTCAAACTATTACTACATGAGTCAACACATAAAAGTTCAAGTGACATACAAATAAATTAAACAGCACTGTTACTTTCTATTGATAACCCTGTGACTCTTTGCTTCAACTTCTGTCCACTTTCATCTCTCTTTACTCAGACTCAACCTTCATTTTCTGGTCAGTATCGTCAGGAAGGGAATGGGCCTTGTCCCTTGCCATCGCTTCAGTTTTACAACTAAAAATCCTTTTGTATAATTCTTGATCCCAGCCAACTGCCACACAGGCCAGCCTGATGCAATCAAATCTAAACTAGCATGTTCTCTACCAAAGGAGGATGGAAACCTTGGCAACTAGCCAGCTGTTGTAGCAGCCTGAATCTTGAAAAGGTTCAAGTCCTATATCCTATGCATACCAAGTCAATCCTGGTAAAGATTAAATTCACTGAGGCTCCTTCTCATGTTCTGGATGTATCTATATAGAAGAAACCACCATCCAAGAACTCTCCTACCCCAAGGGCCACCAGAGGAACCTAGGCGGTCATCTGAAATCTTTCTTACTCCTTCATCTGAATGACATCTAATGAGCAAACATTTACCTTGAATAGCTCTACCCAGGTCAAGGGCAGGTCTAGAAGGCCGAATCATTGTACTTATTTTTGTTCCATATGTGCCTACAGAATGGACCTTAATTTAGACTTTTCTTCTTCTTAAGACTACAATGATGTACTAGGACTGAATATCATCACTTGGTAGGGCAGATCACATCATCCTAGCAAGGGGAAGAACTTCAGATATTAATAAAATAAGTCAACTAAATAGTAGGCAAAGAATCAAGATAGTGGTGGGAGTTAAAATTTAATTATTTGAAATTTTAATAGTTAAAAAATGAAAATATATTAATTGTGTGATTTAGACAAGGACATAGTGTCAGTGAAGTTAAACAAGATAGTATTTTAAGAAGAAATTGAAAGTCGTATGGTGGTTAAAGCAGAAAAGAAGAATTAAAGGGAATTTAAAGTGTTCTTTGGCGATGGAAACCATCTCCAAAGGGGTTCTGTAATCTTAACAAAAATGATGAAGTGGAAGAGGACAGAAGTCAGAATTCAGGGGGTTGAAGAATGCACTAGGAATGAGAATGTGAAGGTAACAAGGGAGAGCTGCTCTTTCAGGAAGCATCACTGGGGTAGAAAGAGTCATTCAAGGCAGTTTTGGCTATCTTTGTACTTTTAATAAAGTAATGAGGTAAGGCAATGGGATATTGTAAAGGGAAAAGTGAAGAGGTAGAGACATAGGAAGGATGGGAAAATTGGTCATACAAACCTTCATATCCAAAGACACAATTGTTCAAGTGCCTACATGGAGAGATTAGCTCAACTCGAACAGGATGTGGTCCAGAGATTCGTCTATGAAGGTACAGAAGAATGCAAATAGGTTCAGGCAAACACAGTGGAGCTGCGGGAAGTTGATGGAGTCAACCTCTAAGAGTCTTTATTTTTTTTCCTTAATGGACAAGGTTAGGTCATGTGAGGGTGCTGCAGATAAGAATTAATAAAAGCACCTTGAAGTGATTGAGGAAGATTTAGAATTAAAGAGGAAACTGACCCACAATCAAGGTTCATTTTTTTACTAGACACAAAAGTAGAATTTAGTGATACTATTGCCAATTTTACATTGGAAAAAATTATAGGTAGCTGTAAGAAGAACAAAATCATGGAAACCTTCTATGCTTGAATTTTAGTTAGAAGAAATAAAGACATCCCAACTTCTACGTAGAAGTATTCTACCTATATCTAGATCCAGTTTTAAGTCTCCTACAGTTCATTTAAAAAGCAGATATTAAATTCCATGAAAACCAGAACAAGTCTTGAAAATGTAGGGATGGCCCTGCTGCCATGGATAAGATTTTAGAGTCTTTATGTTTGGTATTTGTGGGCAAGAATCAGACAAGCTCTTTCCCTTCCATCTGTTCTTTTCTTTCCAGCTCCCCAGCTCCCCAGAGTCTGGCGCTCTTTTGGAAAGTTAGTATTTACTGATTAGGCTGCTTTTCCTCCCCTGGTGTTAGGGTTCGTGGTGTACTCACATGAACAGTGAACTCCCTCAAGTAATTTACCACGAAAGCATCACAGTTAATTGGACTGAGATTTCAGTGACCTTCCTTTGCTTTTTTTCCCCTTTTGTCTGACAGAATAAAGGTCTAAGAATGTTCAGAAGATGAGCTGGATGTGGATGAAAAGATACAGACTGAGTGTGTCAAAGTTTCCATTAGGAAAACAGAAGGTTTCTTGCCAACTAGCAACACACAGAAAGAATGTTCATTGCATTTCGCCCCTCCCCTCTCGGCGCTGCCCCAGATTGTCTCTAGCTCCATTTACCAGCCCTCTCAGAGCTTATCTGAAACAATACTGCACAGCTAAAGGGAGAGTAAGAAGAGCCCCAGACAAAACACTGTCAAAGTCAAATGTTTGATATTCATCTCACATGAGCTTCATAAGCTTTGCTCCAGCTGGCCTCATCTCGTCACTATCTCCAAAGTCCACTGGGGAGAAAAACCATCTCAGTCCTCCTGAACATGCTCAGCTTTCTCATTTGTTTGTGTTCACTCTTGTTGTTCCTGCTACATAGAATGCTTTGGTCTCCAGCAAAATTAGCTTGTCTCCACACTCAGGCCATGTTTCCTATCCTTCGAAAAACTCAGCTTAACCTCTGGCTCTCTTCATCTTCCATCCTATTGCATATCATTCTGAACATTCTGATCTGTGCAAGTCATCACCTTCCTTTTTGACTGCATGCCATCTTGGGCACATGCATTGTACCAAGCCCACTTGTTAGCACTGAGTTTAGTTCTGTCATAGAGAGTGGATTTCTCTAGGAAAGAGAATATGTCTTCCTCATAGGTATATCCTCAGTCAAGCACAATGATTCCCTTAGAATTGATGTTTGCTAAGTGTTTCTGAACAAATGGATGAAAATCTACCTGTGTGTACCAGTAGGCACAAAAGGCATGAACTTACATGAATATTTACACCTCCTATGTATTACCATAGTAAATCCTAATCGCCTATTAGTTTTAGGATTAGTGAAACCCTCTACTTTTTAGCCATTCACTATATTTGCTCTAAAAGACCCATGTAGAGGGTACATAGGTCTCTGAGATAGCTCCATCACACACTAGCATGCTGTCCCTGAGCAAAGGTCCTCCTGTGCGTGGCACTTAGGTCAAGGCCACATAACTCAAAATGAAGTAATTATTTGGCTGTGATTGCTGAATCCTTTGATTATTATGGATCAGATGTTTCTGTCTGGCTGAATTATCTATCTGGCGTAACATACTGGAATGATCATATTGATTGGAGACATATCAAGTATCTGCTTTATAGTGGCTTGTATGGATCGTGTCAGTAGGCCAAGTGCACGCTCCACCCAGGACTTCATTCTTTGATACAAATGCTGGTTTATTAAAAAAAGTTTTGCAATTTTACTTGATCATGGGAGGAGGAAGGGAGTATGCTTATCAGACAAGAATCATTACCCGGTTGTCACATGAAATCTGGCTCTTTCTTGCAAAATAACCCATAAGATGGGTTATATAAGACTAGCCTTGATTACAATGAGTGAGTAAACCACATTTGATTTGGCATTTCCCCAACTCTCAAGCCAGTTACTGTCCAACTTTCCATTGTTTCTGTTATTCAGGGAAAATAATTGCAAAATGAAGAGACTATTTTGGTAATTCAAAATATATTTTTTTTAACCATGTAGCCTGGGTTCCTGTGACAGCAGCTCACATGTTCAAATGGGCAATTTCACTTATAAAATAGGGTCATGTTGAGGATCAAGAATGAACTTAAAATACATCCAAAATATGTGTGTCATGGATTCCCTCCAAAACCACAGACCAAGCTCCTTTTTATGAACTGACCATCCTTGCAAACAGCTCTAAATGTTGGTATGTACGTATCTTATCCACCAAGTACATTTACCATCTGTGAGCCGCCTCCCTCTTCATCTTCTTGACACCCATTTTCTTTCTTTGGTTCTCAGAAACATCAGGCAACACAGAACTTTTGAAATATATATTTACCTGTTGCAAAGGCATAGTTTCTTACCTTTCTCTTGCCTGACATCTCTCACTGAACTCTTAATCATATCGTTTGGAAATGCACAGAAAATATCATTAAAAGAAGGCAGAATATATTTCATTTTCCTGTGTCATTGTGGTTGCTGTAGGACACTGGCAACACAGGCCACGCCTTGTTTTTATGGCCACAATAAGTCCGTGCAAATTTACGTAATGGTCTTTAATAAAAATTTGTCATCAGAGAGACTCCTTTCCCTCATAGGGGTGTGAAAAAAGGAGCACACACGCAACCTCACCATGGTTACTAGCACTGCTCGGAGGTCCAGCAGCTGGTCTTTATTTTGAAGTAGGAGTCTACTTAACCAGGCATCCGATCCCGTCACTTTGTTGAGTAAATTGTGTAACGGTAAGTGTGACTGGTTTTTATTACTGTTCCTGTTGTATGGCTCACACCATAATATTTTTGTTTTCTGCAGGCATGAAACCAGATTTAAGCAGCGTATGCTGGAACTGACAGACACAAACAACATTGCCTACTTGTTCCTCTCGGCTGCCAACAGATGGCTAGAGGTCAGAACGGTATGTTCATTTCATCATTTTTGAAATGGAAACCAAACAGAGAAGAGGTGTGAGGTGGAGAGGCAGACAGTTGTAAAAATGGACCTTCCACCGAGGCAGCCTCATCCTCACATCTTCTGGACTTTAAAATAGTTCTGGTTTGTTTATGTTCCAGATGAAATTTGTCATAATGTTTTAACTAATGGCAAGACAAATAGCCCCCAAAGCAGAAATTCATTTGGTGCTCATTATAGTGTTCAGACTTTTTAAGTTAATGGATTAGCAAATATTTATGTAACTACCATTCTTTTAAAAAGCAAATTTAACAAGTGCCCAGCTCTCCTCATTTCCTTCACTGAGCTGAGCAGGCTGGAAGACATGGCAACTTCCTATGTTTTAAGCCAGTGGAGCATCATGTTGACACAAAACATAAAAAAAAACAACACTATGATTAATTGCTTGTTGTTTGCTTTAGTTATGGGTGATGTAGAAGAACAAGCATAAGCTCTAGCGTTGCACACACCTGCTCCAGCAAATTAAATTGAATCTGAATTTTGATCTGAGGTACAAAACTCCATGCTTCATGGAGGTGTTAGGATTTAAAAACATGCAAATGTTCCACTACGCTAATTGGCAAATGCAATCAAATGTGTCTTTCAAAAGGATGGATGGAGCCGGCCAAGTAGCTCAGTGTATTAAAGTACCTGCAAGCAGGTATAGGGGTCAGGGGTTCGATCTCCAGGTCTGCCATGCCAGCCCTGCCCCCGGGGCATGCTGAGATGGCAATCAAGACTGAGTGTGGTGGTGTGTGCCTGTAATCTCAGCTCTTAGGAGGCTGTAAAACATGCGGATCACTACAAGTCTGATCTAGTAGTGAGACCCTGAACACCCTGGAGGCCCTTCCTTAAAATGCAAACACACACACACACACACACACACACACACACACAAGGATGGGTGGATGAATAAATGAATAGAAACACTACCTCTCCTGGTAAGTGGTTTGTAAAGCTAACCATCTGCAGTATGAAGTAAGAGAAAAAAGTGAGAGAAGTTCTAGAAAGAAAGAAAGAAAGAAAGAAAGAAAGAAAGAAAGAAAGAAAGAAAGAAAGAAATCTGGCACCCTGGTCTATAATATCTGTAGGTAATAATGAGTTGACTGTAATTTTTGAAATGGTTATCTGTCATTTTTATACTATTAGAAAAACTTTAATCAGCCAGATTATGTTTCCTCACCATATGCAGGGTTTCTTTTAAAACTCAACACGCCGAGGGCAGATGATAAAAGGAATTTGACAGAGTTGAAATGGAGGTGCTCAATCTGAGTAGTTGATTGGTCAGTATACATCGATTTGAAATCTTGGAACATCCTGTGAGCTTTGGTTATCATGCTTTCTTGCCAGCTTATAAAGAGTTTCTCATTTATCAGTTGCTATGCAGAAATTATTCAGTGATATAACACAATTACATTTCACAATTTTTTAAAATAATTATTGGTTATTGATAAGAAACTCCTGGCATACAACTCTGAAGGTTGGAGGGTGGCAAAGTAGAGTTTCTTAGTTACTACAGATAATATAAAGGCAATTAAAGTTTACTTAAGATTGATAACAAGCCCAAAACATTTTTCCTAGACCCTATCCAAACCAGAGAGTCTTGAGTTAGACTACTCTTCGCTGTTTATGTCCTTTTAATTACTGATATTTTTTCCCTAAGGGAAAACATTGCATATGAATAATAGGGTTAATGAAGAGATCACTTAGTGAAAGACTGTTCTAGAATCATAAGGGAAATAATAATTATCCCAGTGTCTGATTTACCTAAACTTGAAGAACAAGGGTGTTTTTCAGGGGACAAGTGCATTTTCTTTGGACAGGAGGTGGGTGGACTAGGACTCCTGCTTTTGCTCTTTAGCACTTCCTACTGTCAGGTTCATGGACAAGCGTTGAACTGGAATCTTCACGCAAACCATATGTTTGCTCCTCGTGGCCAAGGGGTGAGCTATTAGAGTGTTCTGAGCAAGGGAAGTTCAGGACAAGTTAAAAGGAAACAGCAGTCAAACTAAAAGCACTGGAGGATGAATAATGCTTTAACACCCATATGAAAAAGTTGAATCTACCTGAATATTAAAGAATTCTAGTTCCTTCTACAGAAAGCAAAAGAAAAAAATGGCATTTTACCTAGAAAGGGCAGTGTCTATCATTCCTCCAGTACTTTATAATGAGTATGTTACTATGTCTTCTCTTTGTTCACAGTATATTACAACCCCCCCAACACTTGTTAAAGTCATCTCATTACTAGAACTCTCCTTTAAAAACTATTACAGAAAATGGGGGATTGTTCACTCCCCAGTTTTGATGTGCCCATCCAGCCAGCCCCCAGCCCTGGAAGGACATTAAAATATCTTTTCTTCCTAGTTTCTGACAGTTAAAGGTAAAGTTTGGTAAGAAAGTTTCATTGATTTATTGCAACATTCTAGAAAGCTCTGCTGACAGAAATCAAGGAAAGGTCCTCTGTGTATGATTTGTTGCCATTTTTTGTGGCAATACATCAATAAGTCTGTGTGTCTATATGTAGATCTGTACACACACAAAGATACTGCATTTGGCAACCTGCACTGACTGAGCATCAGAACCCTCAGGTTCACTCCCCTTCTCTTCTGAGTACACTGAACATTTTCATTAGGACCAGGTATATTTACATATGAGTGCTATAATCCAAGAGCATATGCCACAGTAGGAGGGCTGAATAGATTAGGCAGATGGTTTCTATTGGGAAATAATCTTTCCTTTCTATTGCACGAACACTCATGATCTCATTACTAAGGTGCTTCTGTGGATATGACTGCATCACTCAATACATGATTGCAGTTTAAAATAACTGTGTGTCTTGCATCAGAAATATACATATTGAGATATAGGGCCTTGGAGACTAGGGTGTGAACTATCTCTGAAACCTCACAGCTGAACATATTCTGCCTTGTTAAGTCACTTGAAAAAAATGTAGTAAAAACTTCTATTTCTTTTCCTAATCTCTTCCTTTTCCTATTCTTTGCCTTATTACTCAGTGAATAAAAATAAATACATGCTTATAGCAAGTATTCCTAGAGTTCCCAGAACAGAAGCACAATTAAAGTAGTACAACAAAGATCATGGTGTTGGCATAGATTGGAAGAAATGAAAAGGATTTCCTGGTGCATATTTGGTGAGTTCAAAAACTCTAGTTCAGGAACTCAGAGGCTTAGTGGAAAAGAAGAGAAAAAGCTTGATTTCATAGCTTCCTGTGATTGTTCTCCCCTTTCTTTTCTTTTTATTGCCAGTTCTAGCTTTCTGCAGGAATACTGCTACTGCTCACAGTAAACCCAAAAGAAAAAAAAAAAAAGCAGAAAAACCAGTGCAAAACCAGTTCATTGAGTTTAGAAAGGTGTCTGGGCTCCATCCCATTTCTGCTGGTTATCATTGTTTGTTTTGTTTTATAAATACATGTCTCTTCCTTCTTTTTCTGCTCATGTCAAGTCAGTGTCAACACAATCACAGTGTATTCTCTTTCTCTGGGAAGAGAGTTTTCCCCACAGAATTCAGTCTTCCCTACAATATTCATTTCATATTCATTTTGAACTGGAAGAAAATAAAGGCCGTAACACACACTGGGAAAGGGCAAGAGTCTAAAAGAATAAAATGGTTTGGCTGGTAGAAAAGTATCTCGGCTGTGGCCACCCGGGTTGCACTGGCAGCAATGGGGAGCTGTTTTCCCTCGTGGGCTGCAAGTGAAGCGGGCCATGATCATGTGCGACGTGTCCCTGCAGCCTAACCTTTGAGCACTGCTTAAGTCCTTCAGCTCCGCTCGGCACTCTCTCTTCATCCCTCTGCACTAAACAATTCCAGTTCTTTGGCATCAGTGTTTCCATTTGCAAAAATTGTGTAACTCTATCTAGAGACTGTCCTTCCAAGGCTTTCTTTTGGTGTGTGGTGAAAGGATAAAAGAAAATTCACATGGAGAAGCCAGAGAGAGAGAGAGAGAGAGAGAGAGAGAGAGAGAGAGAGAGAGA
>NDGN011515125.1:748-13467 GCA_002564285.1 Tympanoctomys barrerae
AGTTCTAAGTTCCTTTCTTTTTTCTTTTTTCCTCTCCTCTTCCCCTCCCCTTCCTTCCTCCCCCTCACCCCACCTTTTTCTTTCCTTCTTCACTCACTTGAATTTCCCTGCTAGGAATCAGCCCTTAGGATTCTCCAGGGGAAACAAGGAAAGTAAACAGAACCATCCCAACACCTCTGTATGGAAAGCTGGAATTCAGTATGTTGGTATTTAGGAAGCTTAAGAAGAAAGAAAAGAAATGGGATGAAAATAGCTATAAGGGCTGGCCAAATAGCTCAGTGGATTAAAGCGCCTACAGGTAGGTACAGGAGCTGGAAGTTCCATCAGATCCCCCCAGCCTGCAGGTGCCAACCCAGCCCCCAGGGCATGCTGAGATGGCAATTGAGACTGGGCGTGGCACATCTGTAATACCAGCTGTTGGGAGTCTAATCTAGTAGTGAGACCTTGAACACCCTGTAGATCCTTCCCTAAAATACACACAAGAAAAAAAGAAAAATAAAAACAACTGTAAAAAGTGAGGCAGGGGGCCCTAATCCAGGTACTTCACACCCATTATTTCAGTTTCTCGTTATGTCAGGAGGCAGAAATGATTACCTCTCCACAGAGGAAAAAACCGAGGTTTCAAGAAGAAAAGCTACCTGGCCAGGGGCACATGGCTAGAAAATGTTGATGTTCTCTTGGAGCCAGCTTAGGCAGCCTCAAAGTCTCTTTCTGTACTCCCCTTGTCCACATAAAGCACTCAGATGGGAGGAAGCTAGATTTTGCATGTGGCTGGAAGGCCCTGGAGCTCTCTAACTTCACTTTGAATTCATGGCCAAATTATCCTAGGGTAGGGGCTGGGGAGATAGCTTAGTAGAATAAGCGATTAAGGACCTGAGTTCAATCCCCAGTTCCACAAAAAATTTAAAAAACCAAACAAAACAAAAAAGATCCTGTGGTAGAGAAAGGGTGTTATGAATAATACATGAGTGTTTTTTATTTTTCTGGAGATTTCCTGAACTTGATGGAGACAAACTATTTCCTTTGTGCTCCGTTCAACAGCATCAATAACAAAAAAAATCCTACAATGACCAGGAGTAGAGTCCTATTCCATTCCCCTGCCAACTGACATATCTGGTGATGTCAGGGAAAACTTCCTGTCAAAACTAAGCCACCTTCATTTTCCCTGAGCTATTCTGGGCACAATATGATTTGTTAACTCTTAACTTTAACCTACATTTCTTAAGGGGGACTTTTAACTGTGGATATTTATAATCTCTGCACCTTCAAAGGCCTTCCCTGGATTAACTAATTAGACTGCAGCAACACCTTTGATTAAGTCCTTTTTATAGATGTGAAAGAAGAGGTACGGAAATAATAAGAAATGACCTTGGCTGTGATGGAATCAGCATTCCACGGTGAGAATAGAATTCAAAATTTCCTGTCTCTGTCTCTCATATGCCAGCAGAGCAGAGTCCAGGGCTGATGTTTCGGTGGAAGGACATGATCTGCCCGTCTCATTCCTTACATTCTTTTGTTAATGGAACTTTCTGAGAAGGGCCTATCATCACTGTAGTGCTCTTTGCTATTCATTCTGGATGGCGTTATGCCATAACTTTATTCACTTCTTAAACCAAAGGAGTTGCGGAAAAAGCGAACCAAGTGCCCTGTTCTTATGATTCCACTCAGCTCTCTTGCATCTCCTCTTGAAGTCTATTCTTAGACATAGCGTCCGTTCAGGAGTCCAAGGTAAGCCAGCTTTATCTGGCAACATTCCCCGAAGATTTCTTCTTTCCATATGTCCAGACAGAAAGCTAAGCAGTAATTCAAAGACAGAGAGGGGTCAGCAAGAGCCACTGGCGCAGCTACCAGCTGGAAACTCATTGTCAATTTCAGCTTCAACATAATTTCCCAATCTTTTTAATGTTGGAGGAATCACTTGAACTATGAGATTTATGGGCAGTTATTCCAGCTGGGTGAGTTTCTTGCTGACAGGTATTAGACTGTTATTACCATCCTGTGTTCTAAATTAAAGGAAAAGACCTATCTCTGGATACATAGTCTAGTGTATGATAAGATACCTTGAAACTATCTGGAGAACATGGATAAGGAGATGTTGAGTAGCAGGCACATGTATCTAATGCCTGTCTCAGGGCCTGGCACATGGTGGGTACTTGACAAATGTTTGTGCAGGCATAAAATGGCCATGTAGGGAAAGCATGCAAACAATACATGGATTCCATCCACATGTAAAACCATGCCCTTATTTTTGTGGCAAAGAATATAATACACGGGGCTTCTAGTGATCTAATTGTATAAAAGACACACTGAGGGTGCCCGGGCAGGTCAGTGCCATGCCTGTTTGGCACAGACCCTCTGCCTTCTCTGACAGATGTCATCTGACCCACAGTGTCAGTGAGGGAGCCTCAGAGCACATTTCTCTGACATGACATTGATCTATGACTGCATGACCCTTGCATATGGCATGTGAAGCTGTTCTCAAAGACTTTGAAAACAATGGCCAATAAATGTCGACTAGTGTACTTAGGCTGAGACATGGATATTTAGTACATTTGGTCTTTTTACCTGAGAACCATGAAATCCATGCTGCTAAATCAGACCCTATTCCATTTATATAATCCTTCTCTGATAAATAATATTCTCAATTCCAAGAAACTAGGGCTAAGGTAAGGGGAAAGAATAGAAAGAGAGAGGGGAAAAAGGAGAGGAAAACAAAACCCAACAGAGAAAGTCCTTATAAATGGTCTGATTCATAAGCAAATTTCAGGACTTTCAGCTTAAGTCAGCAGATATGAGTTATGTCCTGGGACATGGAATTTTGAATATTAGTGGCCATGTTTCAGTAGCACAGAACAAAGCCATTAATTTCGTTGGCATTTTCAGCACTTCATTACAGTTAAGCATTCCCAATATGTTCAAGCTAATAGAAAATTTGCAAGCCAAGGATATTTTATGCCTGCATAACTCTAGTTAAAAACATAGTATTGGGTAATATTTATAAAAGGTAGACTACGTTTACACAGGCCCAACAAATGCTATTTAAGAGGCGATAATGCACTGTTCTCCCTTTAATTGCTTTTTCTGCTGCTAGACTAATCGCTGCAGCACACTCAAGGGTGTATATCTACCCATGATACAAATGACATTCAGTGTGATTGCTTACCTTTCCCTTCCAGAATGATGCAGAAAGGAAAAACTGACATGTACTTAAAGTACAATGGGCACTCAGTAAATTTTATTGTATTGATTACAAGCACACAAGGTAGTTTATCTTAAGCACCCATTTTGCTTCAGAACATCGGAAGGCTCCTCCTCCCTTATTCTTTCCCTAAGAGAGGAATTATAGGTTGTGGATAGATGTTATATTCTAGCAGAGTTTCCCCTTTTTTTATAGATGAAAAAATCCAATAAGGGATGCGTAATCAGTACTCTCTTGGTAGCAAGTGACAGAAAACCTAATACAAACTGACTTAAGTAAAAATGGAATTTATGGGTCTATGTAAATGACACATCCAGGGGGTAATCATGATTGCAGATCGGCTGGATGCGGAGCTGTGGGAGCGTCCCACCTTATATGGCTGTCTTCCACCATTTTTTGGCTTCCGTCCCAGAATCTAAGTACACACAGAGGAAAATGGTGGCACCAGCCCTGTGCCTGTGATAGAGCAGAAATGCCTGCTGCAGTCCAGAAGCCTTGTGGCATTTCATTGGGCCTGGTGGGGTCATGTGGCCTCCCTCAGAGGTGCAGGTGACCTAACACAGGTCACATGCCCACCCCTGGGAGCTGGTGGTTCTCCTGGGCTGTGTGGAGGGGAGGCTGTCTCTGTGCCCACCCGAGGTAGGCATCATAAGGAGGCCGAATAAACCCTGGCAAACAGTAGTGGTCCTGTTACCTTTGGTAGTTATTTAAATTGAAAATTTTAAAATAGCTTTATTTTTTAACCTCCAGGGAGTCTGCATTCATCTTGAGGAGGAATCCCCACTAAAAGAACAAAAAGATTAGTTTATGATTGATTGAGGACAGCTGAATGAAGAAGCGGAAGTGTTTCTTCCATTTGTGCCTCTACCGTTGTCTCCCGTTTCGCTCCTTGTTACCACCAGCATCAGTTCAAACCCCTGCAGTGCTTTCTCCTCCAGAACAAAGTATTTCACAAATATTTCTTTCAGATTCCTGGGAGAAACTTAATGGCGTCTGGGCTTCTCTGCCAAAAGCTGAAAATTTCAGTTTACATCTCTATCTCCCTCATGCGCAATCCTGACAATTTTGGTGCCACTTTAATTTAAGAACTCAACTCCCTTCTGAATGTGCTTGTTTTGCTTGGAAAAGCTGAGTATTGACAGCTTGGTTTTTTATGTGGCTGATGGGCGAGGACACATAGAAGTTGGAGGCTTTGCTACTATCGCTCTGCCTTGAAAATATCCATTTCTTTGTTTCTCATTACCCTGAGTCCTTCGGACTCTTTGAACATCTTTTCCCCATCCACTCTCTTGTCATGAGTGTAAGTTATGCAGCCGTCTTCCTCAACTGTGTCCCTCAGATTTTATTCTGCCCCTCGAACGCATCCATTTGTCAGATGAAAATCTATGTTCTTTGAAAAGTACCGCGAATGCCTGCGTGATCATGTGCGTTGCATGAGGAGGAGGAAGTGGGGCTCTCGGCACAGGATGATGTCAGGGTTAGTTATTCCCAGGAGCACCACGCGTCCTCGCTGCCAGCAAATCTCTCTCCTGCCATCCAGAAATTCCCACCTTGCCCAGGTGAAGATTCTCTTGCTCTCTGTTTTGAAACCTGCATAGACCCACTTCTGTTCTTATATATACAAAATCAACTTAAGTGAATAAATGGGCTTCCTGGATTTGCCACAAATGAATCTCCATCTTTTTATTATGCAGTAAATCCCTTTGCTAGAAACACAGACAAGAGGAGGATGAAATAACAGTACTGTATCTATAAATTTTATATTAGTTATCTATTGCTTTAACAAATCACCTAGCACTTAGTAACTTGAAAACGACCACCATTATGTTAGTTCATTATTGTATAGGTTAGCAGTTAGGGCTGCACTCAGCTGTTCTCTGCTGGGGCTGCTTTCCCCACAGCTACTCATGTGGCTGCCACTGACTGACAGCTCAGGTGGTGTTGGGCAGGGTTGGATGCCATCGTGTACACGGGGTTGGTGCTGGCTGTTGGTGAGGTCATTATCCAGCAGGTTGGCTTGGGTTTCTTCATACAATGCCAGAAAGGTTCTAAGCAATAAGAAAGCATCCTGCCCAGCCAGGAAACATATGCCAAGCCTCTGCTTCTGTCAAATTTGCTAGTGTCCCAGCAATCAAAACAAGTCACATGGCCAAGCCCAGGTCAGTAGGGTGGGGGCACTATGCACATGTACAGTAGTGGGAGGTGGGATCCATGGATGACCCTTCCTATAAAAATGTCATGTTTGTTAAGCATTTACATCATTTCTTTTCTCAAAAATGAGATTTACCTGGGAAGGTAAATCAGGGGAAATTCTATTACCAGGAAGAATATCTACCAGAGATTTATAGATGCAGGGTGGAAATATAACCTTTTTATAGATTTATTAGCACCAAAGGAATATAGTATGCGCACTGAAGCATTACCCCAATTATAAAATCAAACCCACCTCAAAAATGGGAGTCTAGAATTAAGAGCAAAAGCTCTGGTGTGCCATTGTACAGTGGGGTGACTATAGGTAACAATGTACTATATATTTCAAAGAGCTATAAGAAAGAAGCTTGAATGCTTTCACCATAAAGCAATGATAAATGTTTGAGAAGCTAGAAATGCTTTCCCTGCTTTGAACATTACATAATTTATGCATGTCTCGAAGCATCACATGGTACCCCATAAATATGTGCAATTTGATATTTTTGTGCATCAGTTAAAAATAAATTTAAATAAAAATGGGAGTCCGGGCCTACACATGAAACCTGTCTGGATATTTATTATATGACTGTAGTTAAGGCTCTTCCAAAGGACCTCTAGTGTGGGGAAAGGTGAGACACTGATTGGGTAAAATAAATCAAGTGGCCGTCCTGCTACTGGTAAGTAGGGAGAGGATACAGCAACTCTGACAATTAATAATATGGAGCATTTCCTGAGCACTTATCCTCAGCCACTGGGAATAGCTTAAGTCTTGGACAATTCTGCAGGCTGGATACTAATCTTATCTTTGTTTACAAATGTAGGAACTGAGGGGGTTTCTCACTAGTGCTTTTTTAAAATTAGTACGTGTTTGCAGTACATAATGCTTATATTCCTTGTAGGGAGTTGGTATATATACACAGGAATCTTAACTTACTCGAGCTTAGACAGCTAACTATGGAAGGGTTGGGACAGGTCCTGTTACTGCCTAAGTCAAACTACTGATTTCATCATGTGGGATAAAAGAATAGAGGCCATGAGATAGCGTCTCTCCCTGGTCCAACACTAAACAAATCATCCTGTTACAGGTTTTCCTTCTTGGATGAGTCACCTTGTGCTAGATTCCTGGACTTCAAAGTCATAAACAGGGATTTCCAGAGAAATCCCACAGTTGTTACAGCGCAAGAATTGTTGATGTTGAGGAGGTGCATTGCTTCCTAATTGAGCTCCGGGACCCTTTCCCAGGAAGAGTGCTCCTGTAAAATAAAGGCATTTTCACCTCACTGCAACTGTTGGGCTAAAGAAGTCAAGCCTAGCATTCTCTTCACCCAGCTCTAAGGCAAAGTTCCTTTACTGAGAGCCTGGCCTGTGTAGGTTTAAAGAAATAAACAGTTACTGTGTCTGTGTACACTGGAAGCTTTTTATCAGATGGCATGACAGAAAATCAGAGAGGCAGAAGGACTGCCCTGTGCACCGTAATAATGAACGGAGCCCAAGCTGCCCATAGGCACAGATGACGGCCTATGCCATCAGACAGCTATGAGGAGGAGAAGCAGAATTCTGGAACTCAGTCAGTTCCTCTGAAGCAGTTTTTAAAATGTCGTAACATAAGTAGATGGAGTCCCTGTCCTTATCTGCTCTGTTCCCGTGTCCCTACCTCCCCCTCCAGGAACCTTGGCCTCTGTTCTTTATTCTTCTCTTCAGCATACCTCAAGTGTCATCCAGATTTTAAATTAGTTTGTTGTGAACTGAAGCCCCACAGGTTTTTTTTTTTTTTTTCCTTACCACTGTCTAGTCATACACATTTTGGCAAAGAGGAGCTAATAAGCAACAGCACGTGTCCGTCCGACAACTGTCCTTACACACCTGCCTTTGCAAGGAGATGGATTTAGCAGAAGAGAAGGCCGTGTTCAGCTAATTTTGAAGAAAACACATTAGATAGTGTTCAGTGGAGCATGCTTTGCGTAGCGTGTAAATTGTACAGAACTTCAATGCAGAAAACAAGAAGTTTCCAATGGTGAGTAGGCCTAGTTTATAGCTGTTTCTAGGGACTAAAAACATTCTAAAATAATAACTGGAACATTTACGATGTTTCTGAAATTTTTTGTTTATTTATTTGTTTTTTTAATGTATTTGGTTGTTACAGGGTCTCACTTCCCAGCTTGGACTCATAGTGATCCTCCTGTGTTCAGCCTCCCCAGCGCTGGGATCACAGGCGTGCACCACTGTGGCCATCTCAGCCAGCCCTGGAGGTGGCTGGTGCAGCATGTGGTGCTGAGATCAAACTGCAGTCCCTGCGCTTGCCTTAGCTTGCCTAAGCAGGTGCTTGAGTCCTGTGCAATATCTTGCCCTCCCACTTCTGAAAAGTTTTAGAAAGTATAAAATAAGTTAAGGGTTTCCTGCTCTTCCTCCTCTTCTTTCACCTCCTTCTTTTTGTAAACCTCCTTGCTAATAAATTGTAATTTAAAAAATATACTATTTTTCTAATTGTGCATAGAAGTTTCACACATTTGCCTCAAAGTCCAACCTTTCAGTTCCTAGTTATGTATTTACGAAATTTGCTGTCTTCAAAGTAGAAGAAATCCTAGAATTAATTATTTAATGAATTTCAATATTCAGATTTGTGGTTGCTCGCTTAGAAAGAGAATATAAATTTTGGAGGCACACTTAAAAAATTTAACCATAGCTCAGTGCAAATTAATGGGCAGTGTGCAGTCAGATGAAAAAGGGATGAAATAGTGTCCTCAAAGAAGATGAGACAGAGGATGCGTTGCACCAAGAGGCTCGTTGTTCTGACCCAGTGATAGGATGAAGGCACCTGGTGGGGAGAAGCCTAGGCTCGGATCCCAAATCCAGCCTTTCAGCTGTTGCTCAGAAGAAGAAATAAGAAAGAAGGAATCTGGAATTCCACTCAAGTAGGATTTACAGAACATCTTAGGAATGCTTATGGGAATGCTTATGGAAATGTTTGCAGGCGTCTGAAGATGAAATGGACCCAGCTGTTGGCCCCAGGACAGGGACAGTCTGATGTAGTAGATAAATAGCTCAGGCAAAGTGTGCTATAAATATGGCACTTGGTAGGGATGATGATTCTGCAACGGGGTGAATCTACTGAACTGTACAGCTTTCAATGGGTTAATATTATGATATGTGAATTTCATCTTACTATTTTAAAAAATGTACTATGTAGAGGCACAAAAGGAAAAAGTAGAAGATCCATCTCCTTGGGGGTCTTTGCTCCATCTCTGGAGAGAAAAAGTCTGACAGGTGAAAAGGTAGGGGGCAGTTCGGAGCTGTGAATGACCTTGTCTTGTGGCCATCCAGTATTTTGAAAGATGACTATCATCCTGCCATTCTGGGTTAGGGCACAGGTGCTGTGAAGAGCAAGTTCATTAGAAAAGGTGTGTGCTGACCTGTTTAGGGTTGGAGACTCGAAGTTTCACGTGAACAAAGTACCAGTGAATGAGGTTGAGGGGTGGGAAGAAGACATTAGATTTAAAAACAAAGTGTCCCAACTGACTGTGTGGCCTCAAGCAAGTTAGGTTCATTAACCTCTCTGGAATTCTGTTTCCTCACTAGAGATTGGGAGTCATAAAAACTACCTCACACGGTTTGGGAAAAGATTAATACCATAGGCAAGGTGGATTGCCCAGAGGAGACACTAATAGACATTAATAGCCTCCCTTCTGTTTCCATCTCTTGGCCCCTCATGGCACCCCTCTGACGTGAAGTTCTCATCACAGAAATCATTTCCTGTGATGCAGCAACAACGCTGGTCTGAAAAATGACTCTCATTAGGTTACAATTACACTAGAGAAACTCCTTCCTCCTGACTTTCATATTTTCAGGTGGAAGGACTTCTAGTAGAGTAGGAAACTTCAAACCAAATCCAACCACTGCCTGTTTTTATAAAGCTGGTGAGGTACAAATTGTTTTTAAGATTGTGTAGGTGGCTGAAAATAAATCAAAAGAATATTAATAAGACATGAAAACTCATGTTTGCTGTCCATCAATAAAGTTTTATTGGAATACAGCCATATTTACTCATGTATGTGTTGCCCATGGCTGCTGTCAGATATTGACCTCTGGGACTTTACACAAAAAACATGTGACTCCTGTCCAGTGAAATCATTCCCAGTCTTTCCCTGCCCACCTTTACTTACTTGCCAGGAGACTCTCGTGATAGGGTGCAGCCAATCTATTACAGACTGCAAGATTTCATTCCCTTTTCTTTCTTCCTGTCATAGACCAAGGGGAAGTAATGGTCCTGGGTGACCCAGTCTACTCAGCAGGGCTGACCCAAGGCCTGGGCTAGAGGAGGAAGCAGAAGGTCCAGAGTTAGAGAAAGCTCTTCTGGATTCTGGATGGAGGTTGAAAGCCTCATTCTCTAGCCAGCTCTGTGTGTTTAACCCTTGTATTTATCTCTCAGCTGGTTCTGGTGTCAGGAGAGAAGAAGGTATGATTCACTGATTCTCTAGAAATCTGGCAATCCCCTTATCCTCAGCCCTGGTTTCTTAATTAGACCCTTACTCCCTCTCCTCTGGGTTGTTAAAATCTTCTCTTACCTCCATTTCCAATATCACCGCCTTCCAATCCTGAGCAGCCAATGTGATTTTCCTAAAACACACATCTGATCTTATTTCTTCTCTACAATGAAGATTGATTATGTTCGTGACCCAATCATGCTTGGTACTCATACACCTGAATAGTCCCTTTTCTTAGTTATCCTAGCCAGTGGTAGCAAACCTATGGCACCTTATCACTGAAGGCTCAAAATCGTTCACCATCACTGGACTCAGGCATATGATTTATTCTGCCCGAGGGGCTAATAAGTATGACATAAGCAGAGACTTGAAAAAGCACAGTGTATTTCTTCCTATCTTGGACCCCTGCTGGTACCATAAGAGTGTTCCCATACTAGCCTGCTGTAGATATCGGAGACACACAGAAGAGAGCCAAGTTGTCCTATCCAGGCAAATAAGCCTTGCCCTGCCTATCTGGTGGCTGCCGACAACCCAGGGCAGAAGTGCTACCTGGCCAACTGTAGATTTATAAAAAATCAAAGTTTAAGTTTTTGCACTTGGAGTAGTTTATTACTAAGAATTAGCTAGCTGATACATTTACTTAAAATTCTTAAATGTGTCTAATTGCTTCTATAAGAAGCTAGAACTCCTTAACTCAATAACATACAGCCTTTCTTCATCTTCTTGAGCTCTCTTTATACCTTTAGGTTGGCCAGCACACTACATTGATGGGCAGTCATTATTATAAAAACAGGTTCTCAACACCCTTGCCTGGTTTTCCAACTGCATCATGAAACCTGTGCTTGATTCTCTGTTAATCAGCTTCTGGTTTCCTCTGCTGTCATTACCCCTCAAAATGAGTTGACCCTGTTTTTCTCTCTTAACTGATATTGCCCTTTAGAGTAGTTCTGAACTGTGAATCATGATATTTGGGTCATATAAGTTTAGAGAGTTGTGTCTAGCGTTTGTAAAAGTTGAAATGGAAAGAAAAAAGCAGGACAGGATAAAATAGGAAATATCAGAGTGATATTGGCCCTGAACAATGAGGGAAGAGTAGCGCTTGGGTCTGTGTGTGTGTTTTCTTTTCCTTTTTTAAAAAGTGTATTTAGTACAGGGTCCACATGGTCTCTCAACGCAGACGAGCCTCGTAGTGATCTTCCTATTTTCAGCCTCTCAAGCTGGGATTACAGGTGCGCATCACCACGCCCAGTCTCAATCACCATCCTACGCGCTTTGGAGCGGGCTGGCACAGCATTGGGTGTGTTTCTTCTAGGGACTGAGACCTGTCAGTCTTAGTGTCCTCAGTATCCAGATCAGAGCCTGACTGCCATAGCTGGAATTCATTCAGCTTGAGTTGAATTGTCCCAGTGTATATTTTGGGAGGCCCAGGTAGCTTGATGGGGCACGGGACCACCTCAGTGCCAGGCGGAAGATGACGGCCCAGGGAGACCGGGAGGGGACAAGCTCCAGTGCGAGACGCTTCAGAGGGAAAGCATGAGTGCAGGCAAGTCAACTCAGCATCCTTGACCACTTGACCAGCCTGTCTAAGGCCCTGAAGAGCAAAGCAAACTCAAAGGGCACCAACCACACAAGCCTCTTCTAGAGGTCTACACACTGGGGCACCAGGAGGAAGAAAAGAGCCCTCAGGGTAAGCAGAGGTAAGAGAGCTCTGGAGAAAGGTACAAGAGCCTTGGGGCTGGGAAGGTTGGCACTGTTTACAGGCTGCTGAAAGGAAGAAAGAAGATAAGAGCAGAGATGGCATGCGCGGTAGTCCAAGCCAAAAGAACATTTCTCAACAGTTATTTCAAGGAACAGAAGTGAACAGAGAAGTAAGGACAGCTTCAGAGAGCCGGTGGGGACAGTTCAGCTACACAAAAGCACCCTCTATGGAAAACTCACATGCTTCCCTGCTCCGCACTGTCCTTGCCCCAGTACTATTGTGGGAATTTTCCACGTACTGCTCGTCCCAGTTACCAGGTTTCCAATAAAGGCCTCTGTTGTGGCGGTTGTTAATTAATTACAGGTACCATGAATGGCTGCTGAGTGCCACACAGGGGAAGTTAGTACAGGAGACTGAAAAATCTCATCCTGAGTTATGCAAGTCTTCAAAGGGGAATGAATTTATTTTTGGATGTTTAGAAACAATCCCTGTATCAAGCACAAGACCTGGCACATTTGTAGGTGCGAACAGCTGAAGAAGAGTCAATGAATCTTTTTTTTTTTTTTTTTAAAGTTCTTTTACTAAACCATTTTGGTTTATAAAAAAAGTAGTAGTTCCTGAAATAGCCTGCCTGTTACAGAAGACTGTACAAACGGTGATCACGGGCAGAGGGTAGAAAGGGGTGGAGGAAGGGGGACAGCAGGGAGAGGAGATTGTGTTCTACTCTCTTTCAGGCCCTCTAAGCCCATTTCAGGGAAAATGTTTTCTGCATGAATGTGTGACATGACCAGCTAATTCAGACTCGAAGGAAAATTAAACAGGTAGGTGAAACACAAAGCCAGGAAGAGTGGAAGCAATTTTGGACTCAGAGTTCATGATGAGATAAGTCGAAAGAACATGAAATCGCTATAAGTTTCTTGTAGCATGGCCAACTTCCTGCTTTTTTAATGACTTGTGTCATCAACGGGGGAAATGTGAGGTTTTGAGCCCCATGATGAATGGATTACCTCAATGGGAGAAAATGCCTGAGCTCCACTAGTGCGTTGGGGAGAGCCTCAGCAACAAAACAGGCATTGTCTGATGTCTTCTGCAAGGGAGAGACCCCCACGTGGGTCTCTCAGACCCAGCCCAGGGATGACAAGCCTTCCTG